>JADOBS010300712.1:0-11070 GCA_015708375.1 Cydonia oblonga
CTTGTTTCCATTGTGACTTCAACTTCCAAAACAACTGCCTCAAAAGATATGAACCACGGCAACAACCCATTGAGGATGCACTGCTTTGATTGCCAACAAGCTTGACCTCGGACCCAGCGCTTGCGATTCTCTTCAATGGCTTCGAACACTGGAGTTTCCAACAGACAGAGATGCTAGAAACTTTCATATTTTTAGTTCCTCCTCCACCTTGACCGTGTGACATTTTATAGAGAGATGGGTGGAAGCAAAAAGAAGCAGCAAGAATAATGGTGTAAATGGAAACAGGTAAAGCCACAGATGAAGCTTTCAAGTAACAATTTCCCACTAGCAGGCATCATCAACATGTCACATTCTCATTGGTCGGAGCGGATAAACATTACTATCAACAATGAAATAAACTTTTCTTTGATACTATTCCCAGGTCCCATAGGTCCCAGATTTGAGAATAATTGATGACTTGCCTCAAGTGATGTAAATGTCAGTCAAGGGAGAAAAGCACTTTTTAAAAAAGGTGATTTTTCTCATCTGTTGTTTTTTCGCTTCTGATTCAAAGGAAGCTTGATGGTGAACGTTCCTGGAAGCATATAAGTGGAATGAGATCGATTCTTGTGCCAAAAGTTTCCCACCGGCCATATCATACCTACAAGAACAATGGAGTAAACTGATTAATCATTTTCTGTGAACTTCATATGGTGTTTTCATCACATGGTTGGTCACAAAAGGCCCCACAAAGGTCACCAAAAATTGTGTCGTGTAGATCTTCGATACCAATATGATTAAAAAAAATAATTAAGCAAAATTCTGCTTACATACAAAGCATATATCTGAGCAAAATCTAACACTTACACAGTTACACTACTTCATTTAGAATGGTCACAAGTTCCCCAAACCAAAAAAGAAAATACCCCTTTCGAATTTTCTTTCCGTTCCAACTTCAAGCGATTTATTAGATTTCGACTTATATATATAGTTCCATAAATCTAAGCCTACAGAAATTAATCTGTCTAACACTTCATATAACGAGCACTAAATGACTAATGAAGTAGAAATTATTCAGATTTGCATGGAGGATAAATATGCTTACAGATGACCAGCAAATATTTCAAAACAGTTCAAGCTCCATCGGCGGCTTCAGGCTACATGAGAGCCATTAACATGAAAAATGTAAAGGCACCAAATTCTCTCGGCAAGTTCACCTGGAATTAAGTTACGAGTTAATTCTAGAACTTCCTTGTAAGCATTATTTTAAGAGAAAAGGGGAGGGGACGACTGTTCAATTAATTTAATATACTTACAGTCATTGTGCTCCTTCTTATCATTAGCACAGTTGCAGCATCTGCAAAACAAAGTGTGTGAATTTCTGACTGTAACAGAATTATTGTCTCGCGACAATCATACATCTGGGCAACTATTATCAGTAGGAAGAGTTAAAATAGAAAAACCTCATTGTCGAAAAATCTCCTTGAAACTGAATATGAATTTCGCTCAAGTAAAGTCTAAACAAGGGTGACCTGCAGTAAAAAGTTTTGCATGCTTCAATTACAAAACACACACTTGAAAACAAGTGATGAAAATTCCATAAAACTAAACTAGTTTACGATGTCATATAAGATATCACCATCAGTCATTCTTATTAATGCATAGGTACTTATTAAAACTATTTCAATAAAAAATAAAAAAGGCGCTTAAAACTAAACAAATGTAAAGGGGGGAAATTAAAACCATCCAAAACCTATAACCCAGTTCAGTTCATATCCCAAATTTAATTCAAAGTCCACAGCACATTCAAGCATTTAAGAGAATGTGTAAGAATATACCAGGAAGGAATTGCAACGGCTGCAAGAACTGGGGATACTTTCCACAACAGATGCATCTGATTTCCCAGAAATCCACTCAAATACTCGAGAATATCACTTCTCTAGTTTCACACATATAAAACACCCATGATTAGAAATGCAAGGAAGACAAAACATGAACCAGCAATGAAGAATGGAGAAATCCCAAAGCTGCAGAATAGCAGACGCTCAGGCACGCGGGCAAAAAGGACACGAAAAGAAAGTAATTAATAATGTCATGCATAGCAAATTTTACATGTACAAGTGTACACCACACACACACACACATACGTATACTTGTATGTATTTAATATTGTACCTTTGTACATGTTGCTTCCTGTTTAGATTTAAGATCTGTAGATCTTCCATGAAGTAAGTTGCATACTTCATTATATTGCTCTAAAATATTTTTGTAGTCATGAGAAATTGACATCAAATGTTCAATTAGAGAAGTCCATCTGCTTGTAATACACCCTAGTAACAAGAGCTCCTGTTTCAAGAGAGGAAAAGCATTCAGTTATTATTGTGAGCAAAGTCAGTTAACATGTCCAGTTTCATAGTTTGACATCGTCTTGTAGGATGTGCAAGGGACAAAAATTTCTAGGATAAGAAACAAGAGTACAATTTATTCCTAAGATAGAAATTGACTATATTATTAGGCACCTAAAACTCTCTTATGAAAGAACTGCATAGTATGCATCTGTGCACATGCAGGGGAGATGTTAATTATATACAAGCCTAGGGCACATAACCAGGCAACCTTGAAAATAAGGAATATTTATTGTCGGAGAGAATCAATCGTTCAAGGGATTTATCAAAGTAAAAATAAAAATTCAGTCTAAGTTGATAATTTCTTTCTTGAACTGAACTTACTTACAATTGTCTCGCACAGACCATCATCACTGCTTCCTGCTGAAATATTCAAATTCAACCGTTCAAAAATTTGTACCCACTGAATCTTAGGGGCTGAAAATATCATACTGGCACCTGACACCAACCGAATAGTTCTCTTATCAAGAAAATAAGAGAGATTCTTTGATTTCCAGCGGTTCCATGTCATAGAGCCAAGCAACCACTCTACAATCCTGAATAAGGAGCCACAAGATATTCAGTTCAGGCCCCAGCATTGAGACATCCAACAGTAATATTTTGATTTTGCATGCAAACTTTTCTAGAAATATAAAAGAAAAAACACGTAACTCAACTAATTGCATCTTAGAAAACGAATTTATGGCAGACATACTACCTTTACCAAGAAACTAGCCACTTACTCCTTAAACCAGACATACGACTCAACTATAACTCCTCACACCATATGGTACGCTTAGGGAACAATTCACTTCACTCACACACATTACAAAATACAAGTTTGTGCACACACATATCCCACTTACTCTGGAGCATTTTCATGCTTTAGTTGTTCCTTAAGCAAGTTATCATCAAACTCGCTCCAGCTGCTATGTCTGACACTTTGAGAAAGAACATCTAAGCCTGCTTCAACCGATGTTATGAAAGACGAAGTAGACCACCTCCTCAAGAGCTCTTGGACCACGTACCTTGTGAAACCATCACTGCCACAATTCTCAGTCGTTGTAGCTGGTGCAATTCTTTGATCAAGCGATGTGTTCTGCGATTTCAACTTGTTGAAGTACGCATTCAGAAAGTCATGCTCAGTTTTCGATAGCTCCTCAAGATCCATCTCCACAGTTGCCGTCAGCAAAGCTCTTAGATGTACATCCCTCAAAGGCAATGCATGAATGAGATGTTCTAATACAAAGCGTCGTGCCTTAGCAAGAGTAGCAGATGACAGATGAGCAAGTCCCTGGTTTATCACATATAATTATGACTTAACAAACAAGTTCACTTAAAAAATTCAAGGTGTCAAAACAAAAAAATTTACAAATTTACAAAACAAACCTTAGGGAAAGAGGCAGCTGATGTCATTTCAGATAGAGCTGCATCAAGTTCCTCCACAGAACTCGCATAATCATCTGAGCAGCTAAAACTTCCGAAAACCTGATAATAACACCGAAACAAGATCTCATCTTTCAGTACCCAAATGAAAGGACAATGGAATTCAGAGATACCCTTATCACTTAAACGAAATAAAATTGGGAAAAAGTAGTGAAAATTTGACCTGCTCAAAGAAGAGACCCCATTGGAATGCTTTCTTGACGTTGTGAGAGTCCCAGTGGGCAATTCGACCAGACGATTGGTACCCAGAAAGCAGAATCAGTATATCTACGAACCCTTTGATCAGATTCACGACTTCTTCCATGGAGATTTGTGGGTGCCTCCAACCCATAGTCTTCTTCCTTCCGCCTCCGAAGTCCAAAAGACTCAACTGCCCAAGCTCTTTCAATGTAAATGTTCAATGGGAAATACGAATTGGAGGATACGATTGTCAATTTCATCAAAGAGGCGGAGCCGCGGCGTCTGGCTGTCTGGGTTTCTGATTTTCCCGCCCTCTAAACGTCAATTTTTCTCCATGTGGACCACAAGACGCCGTTTTACCCAGTTCGCGCGCGGACAATGACGCTGATTTCAAACGACGTGTCGTATGGAGGGGACTTATCCTCGATCAGAACTGGAAACCCAGCAGTTCGAAGATGTCCCTGCTCAGCACCCCCCACCTCCCAACTCCGCCGCTCCGCAAACCCAGCACCTCCAGACGGACCAAACACAAACCCAGCATCTGCCACGTCAGCGCTAAAATGTCCAGCAACAGCCAACCGCCCCAACCGCCGGACCCGACTTCCCTCCTCTCCTCCGTCACCAAGCTCCTGTGGGGCCCGTCCCTCCCGCCCGGCCTCCTCATCTCCACCGTCCGAACCGCCTGGCACTCCACGTGGCGCATCATGATGTCCCAGCTCGCCCCCTCCGACCCCACCCTCGGCTACACCAGACCACCCTCCAAATTCCGCGCCTTACCCAACCAAATCCCCCGCCAGTCACAAACCTCCCTCCACCTCTACGTGGGCCTCCCATGCCCCTGGGCTCACCGCACCCTCATAGTCCGGGCACTCAAGGGCCTCGAAGACGCCGTTCCGGTCTCGATCGCCGCCCCGGGCCTCGACGGCTCTTGGCAATTCAACAACTCCGCTATTTCCGACCCGAATACCATTACCCCCGGCCCGGATAAAGCAAACGGATGCAAAACTCTAAAGGAGGTGTATAAATCCAGGGCGGGAGGATACGACGGAAGGTCCACCGTGCCGATGCTTTGGGACGCGAAGAGGAAAGAAGTGGTCTGCAACGAGAGCTATGATATAATCCAATTGTTCAACTCCGGACTCAATGAGTTGGCTTGTAATCCGGGTTTGGATCTTTCGCCACCTCCATTGAAGCAGAAGATTGAGAAGTGGAATAACATAATCTACCCCAATGTCAACAACGGAGTTTATAGGTAATTAGTTACTAATTAATCCTCTAATTCTTTCTTGTTTCGACTATAAACTACTTCTCTAAACTACTGTGATCGTATATGGTGATTCGAATTTGGTGAAAGAAAAAAACGACTGACTTAACTCACGTCTGCATTTAATTCACTTCGAGTAGGGGAATATGCACGAATTGAACCGGTTATCAACAATGTTTAGTGTCGTTAAGTTCTATTTTTTATTGAAAGTTTGAAACCTGTTCTATTTGCGTTTGTATCCGTTTTTGCTCTTACAGTTTGTGCCGATTTTCGCAGATGTGGGTTTGCTCAGTCTCAACAAGCATACGACACAGCGGTGAACGAGTTGTTCGATACACTGGACACGATCGAAGATCATTTAAGCAGTTCGAGATACTTGTGCGGAGCCGAACTCACACTTGCAGATGTTTGCTTGTTCACCACGTTAATCCGGTTCGATCTCGTCTACAACGTGTTGTTCAAATGCACCAAGAAGAAGCTAATCGAGTATCCCAACCTTCATGCTTACATGCGTGAGATTTATCAGGTACCGCTGCCTTCTGAACCTTCACTCCGACCAAGTTACTGGTTTTGTTTTATCGAGCACTGATGAGAGTTCGGTGTTTTTTTCTGCAGATTCCGGAGGTCGCAGAAACTTGCAATTTTACTGCAATTATGGAAGGGTACTACAAAACCCTTTTTCCGCTTAATCCCGGCAGCATTCAACCCGTCATGCCCGCCGGATCCGAGCGTGGAGTCCTCTTAAGACCTCACAACAGGGACTCGCTGTTGCTTCAAGGCAAAAGCGGAGCGGCGCTCTATGTTTCTTGAGCCATACAAGTTTACAACAACTCAGTTCAGATGTGTATTTTGTATATTTTGGTGTACCAGACAGGATTATAAAGATAGCATAGGCATTTCCGAGTACATATTTTTCTATTTACACAGCGCAAAACGCAACCGAGGAAAAACGCATCATATAGCATCGCCATATCGGCAGCCATATAGAACTGGTCATTTAAGCAGTACCACTAGCCTCTGCAGACACCGCACGCAGGCAGTGTCTGACCAAAAACTTACCATCAATGGCATAAAGGCACCAAATGGGACGTATATGTATAAAACCCTGTACAAAAAATCCAAAAGATCTATCCTCGGCTTGATTTTGCACCTACGCTTGATGTTCGACCAAAGACAAAACTACCAACTTCCCGGCGTTCATCTTGCAACTGATGCTGATCTAGATCCTATTGCGAGTAGAAGAGAAAAGGTTAGCATCAGAAGCAACATGCGATTGCCAGAACAATCAAAGAGTGCCCCAATTATTGATGAAATCGGATGAAACTTTGAACTCGGACTAATAAATATCAACCGCGTATAGAGATAAGTTGGGCTAGAAAATGATCATCGCAGACAAACAAGGGATGCGCAGCTTTGGTGCAAGGGACATAAATGGAAAATACACTTACTATTTGAACGTTTCATGTTCCTGCAGAATTTGCTGCCACATAGGCACTGGAACACCTTAACAGGATGATCATGGTCGTCGAAGTCAATGCCATAATCCTGCAAAAGCATCCCGAATAGTGCAGTTAAGAGGGGCGCATAAATCCAAAAGAGTCATATATACAATACTATATCTATATCCAGAGCCCTGTCACCAAAATTATACAATAATATCACGTAATTCAGTCTAAATAGGAAATTGATCTGCCCGTACTATGGTATCATTTTGTGCTTGAACATTTTTAAAGGATGAAGCTAAGTGTTGTCTTCGGGATAAGAGCAAGTCAGCAGACCATATTTGGAGACATCGATCTGTTGTGTGGTGGTAAGTTCAAAGTAGGTACTCGCGCATCAGGTATGTTTAACTAAACCATATCAATCAACCGTTCTCCTTTATGCATTTTTATTTCAATGAGAATGAGGCCTTTCACAATCAATAGATAAATGGTTCTACCAAAAATCAATTCACCGTACAACTTCTAAGAAGAACTGGCTTCGTGAAGTCAATTGAACTATAAAAAGTAGTAATGAAGATTGCTTGTAGATATGGCATTGTACGTACATATTCCCATAACCAATCGAGCAACATTACCAAAATTAGTTATGAAACTAAAATCAGAAAAATACTTTCAAAACTCATCAATTTGGTGAAATTTAAAATGAAAACATTTGATTGAAATGAAATTACAGTGGGTTTTATCTTGATAAAAGATCGTGGTAAGACTTGGCTCAATAAATACAAGACTAAACCAAGAAATAAACTTCCTAAGCCGCCTAAGAGTTTCAGCATTTTAACTTGCCACAGAATAAAATAAATAAATAACTGTTTCATTGATGATTCATTTGTGTTTAAAATGATTCATAAAAAATTCATCCAGATTATGCTAAAACTTATAAGATAAAATTTCTCACCCACGTAAGCTCTTCCATGGCATTTACTTTTCTTGTTGTGAAGAAGGCAAGCTGCACAAGACGACATAACAATATTTATACTTGGTACCTTGAAGAATTATGTGTGCAACAAAGTAGATAGCTATAACTACGCAAACAAAGGATCAAAGGTTCCATACATGATAATAGCAATGATCTGGGGTCTCCACTTCAACTGGGATTTCAGCCAAGTTTGCATCCAGACATCTAACATAATATGCAAAAGAGATCCCACAGTAGTAAATATATTAGTAAAAGAAGCATAAAGTATCACATGAATGGAGGGCATGACTAAACCAAAAGTACAGGCAAACAAAGAAGTGGCATTACCTGTGATTAATAAACCTGGCAACATTTCCATAGGTTGTAGCATCCAAACAGAGAGCTTCTTCATCCCTCAAATCTGCTTTGGAAGCCCAATTTGCATCCAGTAGCACTGGATACGGACGCTTGCCACTTCTGGAGCTTTTAATGTTCCTCTCATGTAACTCTTTGCTGGTTAAAACTTCTCCAACGTACTCGCACACAAAGGCACCTTTCGGCAGGTCCTCCAAGGTTCGGAGACCCCATCCTTTTCCTTCAGAAGTGAAAAATACCTGGAATACAGCGCACATCAAACAAAGTGTTCCAAAAAGTATTATAGACGAAAACTTTGTATTGACATGTAATCTTTCGAGAATATAACCACTAAAACCCATGAACAATTTATGCACAAGATTTACATCAATAAGAAAACAAATTCCCCACTCCATCAACTAACAATAATCAGAAAGAGCATTTTGAATAGATTCCAACCTGCAATTTGCAATTTAAGCCTCTTTGGACTACTCGATTTCCACACTGTCTATGGCAGCCACACTTGCTCCAGCATTCTTTAATAAATTGCCTCCTTAAGTGGCCCTTGCATGGTTCTAAACAATCATCATTCTTGACTCTTTCAAGTGGGCAGCTTTTACAATAGAAAGGACGGTGTTGTTGAGGGTTGCGAGTCATAGAGATACACTCTTCCAAGAAATCATCATTTAGAAGGCCTTCTCGCGTGTAAGCAAAATCCCCCTCAGTCTGAGATGCACAAACACAAGGTACAGAAGCCAATAGGCAATCACCAAAGCAAGTTGGGCAGCAATTTGCATCCCCAATACCAGAAAGGCGGAAGTTAATAGCAGCATCTTGGAAAACAAGGCTTTGGGAGATATAGAAGAAGGATGGTGGACATTCATTGTTTTTTTCATTTACCCATGGTATTTTGACTCTTTCTTCTCCTTTGGTTATGTCATTTATGTCATGATAACTCCTTAAATCATCAGAAGGTACATCACAATGTTGTACAACAACCAGACCACGAGAATCTTCCAGTTCACTTTCCTTATCAACCTCAGCAAAACCATTAGAATCAGCTCTCTCACCTGCTTGTCTGCATTCACCAACACCATTCAAAGACAAGGGTAGTCTTGGAACTTGAGAAGCAGTAACGGCAGTAGGGCATTCAATACTAACAGGCCCATTCAAAGATTCCTTAGTTCCATGCACAGAATAAGCAGTAGTTTTTTTCAATGCATCAAGATTTGGTGATACACTTATAGATCCATCCTGTGATTCACCATTGGAATTAGTTCCCAGTTCCAAGAAGCTCTCACACATGTGCCCCAACAGATTCTTTAAAGAAAAATTTGGGTCAATGATTTTGTATGAATGCAGATATTTTTCCTCCGTCAATTTTATGACAGCATCTAGCTTAGGCATATGAAAATCTGGTCGTCCAACGGCTGAACTGCAACTGAATGAAAGCTTTACCTCTCCCAAGGGCGAAGACGCAACTTCTAAGTTAGAAGATTCCTCTTCAATGGTTGCAAACTCAAAGTTCGTATTCCTTTCATTAGTTGAAGCTATGATATCACTTCTTGTACTTTCTCTCTCCTGGGATGCCACAGGTTCTTGATCATTTTGTTCCCCAGTTGCACCATTTTGGATTGGAGGGTTTTCTTTACTTGAGGGATCTGCAAAAAACCAAAACAAAAATTTTTGTACAAAAAGATTATTGAAGGTAATAATAATTACCCAGAAAAGTTTATGCCAGTGTTATGATACTCAAAAAAGTTTATTCCACAATGTATTATTTTTTATGTTAAAATTGGCATTCATAGATATATTATGGTTAGAGTAGTTTATTTTGGTTCCTGGTTCCAACTATCCATCACGTGAGATATCAACGATAGCATACTATAAGGCAAACAAAGTACCTGGAAGGATGACTGCTATAGGAACCTCATCTTGTGCCATGTCATCAGTGAAGGGCTCATCTTTAGGCTTCATTAATTGATGAGAGTCAGCCCTCTGTTTTGGCAAAAAAATGATGCCTGACTCAGTAATTCGCTTTCCATGCTGTGTCAAGGGATTAGACACAACTGGTTGCTTGCCCTTATTTTTGTTACCCAGATGGGGTGAAACTGGTTGCTGCAATTCAGCCCTTGAGTCAGGTGACCGTGTAATATCCCGTGGCAACATAGGGTTGCAGGTACTTGGGGATGGTGAAAGTTGACCCCCATGAGTTTTTCGCAACCTTTTCAGGGGACGTTCAGGTTGATGAGGTTGTGTCAATGCTTCCCCCATATTATCCTCCGGCTAGATAATAGACCAAAAGGCAAGTTAGCAGATATAGGTAAAAGGGTGAGAATGTGTGAAACACAAGCAAGGGAATTAAGTGTACATACATCAGCATTTGTAGATTTCTTCTTCTGTGATGAACCCTCATCACCACTTGAATGTATCCTTTTCAAGGGACGAGCAGGTTCACGACGTAGCTGAGGCTCTTCTTCCATATCTTCCTCCTGATAGGTAACAGGACATAAAATGTCAGGAAATGCAGCAACAGATATGTCAAAAACTATAGCCACAAGGTTGAGACAAACAAGAAATGGAGCGACAGAACCAACGTAATTCAAATTACATACATCATAGCTCTTGCTTTTCTTCTTCTCCTCCTTCTCTTCCACCCCCTAACAGAATAAATCAAAATCAAACAGACATAAATAGAGAGACAGAGAGAAGACAAACAGATAAAGAGAATGGAAATGGAATAAAGAATGCCTGACAAAAGGGAAAAGAAATACACCTGAGTATCCTCCGCATCAAATATAGCATCTAGAAGAACTCTATAATTTTCTTCTTCAATCAGCTCCCAGTTTCTGTCAAATAATCTTAAGAGATTTTTCAACACTGGTTTGACCTGTTTTTCATTAATACCAAGCTCTGCCATTGCTTTAAAGGCTGCGCTCACTCTTGGATTCGGTGCCATCACTGTCCGCTCACCACTTATTTCAACTGTGAGCTTCCCAATGCAAAATTTACCTACATTTTCCAACATAAATGAGAAATGATGCCCAAATAGGAGTTTAAAAAAAA
>JADOBS010300713.1:0-11072 GCA_015708375.1 Cydonia oblonga
GTGGTTAAGTTGAGACAATATCAAAGATGGTGGTGGTGGATCATACTGAACCTAAAAAGTATGGTGACGTGAAAATTTGAGTTAGCTCTGGTATAGTGACTCGAAAATTTGAGTTAGTAATAGATGGTTAAGTTGAGACAATATCTAGTCCTTGAATGATTATTGGGCTCTTGAAAATTTGAGTTAGCTCCGGTATAGTGATGTGATTAGTTACATATGTGAAAATTGGTTTCCCTTTTGGCCCATGTAGGACCACTTGTGAGAGGGCGTGTTGAAAAATAGAATCTCACTTCGATCATATGACAAATTAATATACAATTACCGTGAAATCTTTTCCTTGAATATCTCTATTCAATTATTGTATTTCGTATTTATGTTATTTTATGTTATTTTTCATATGTATAGTTAGTTAGTTAAAGTGTGTTTTTCATTACTAAACATAAAAAATCCGTAGATCATTTGGGGTCTCCCTTAAAATTGTTGGATATTTGTTTGTTGGTTTCTGGCGAGGTTTTGGTAGGCCCATCATCTACTACGACGCGTGGCAGCGGCGCGTGACATGGTGACATAGTTTTTAGCAACACGCTAAAATGGATGCTCCAAATCCAGTTTCTATATTTGTTCTTCGAGCTTCGAATCGGTGAACGTGTTGTATCACTAGTAGAATTAGTTATATACTTTGATAGGTGTTGGCGGTCATCTAGTTTCTTCGGTTAACATGCCTTCGGACTTATGATTGCTTTGGACCCAAGGTGAGTAATTTTTTAAATATCCCTTCGTAAAATACTGAAATGAGCCTATACGTATGCTCTATTGAATTTACCATTTCCACCTATAATGAGTTAGAGATGACATTGTCGATAATGTGTGATTGCTATTACGATAGTTGGATTTCATTGAGTGGTCTGGAATCGTACTTTTTATGGTTTCGTTGAGTTTGTTTGGAACTCTACATCATATGGATTCTATTAAGTTGGTCTGGAATCCTATTTCTTTTATGGTTCTGTTTAGTTGGTCCAGAACCCAACAACCTGTGGATTCCATTGAGTTGGTTTGGAGTCCTAGTTCTTCTATGGTTCAGTTGAGATGGTCTGAACCCTACATCCTATAGATTCCATTGAGAGGTTTTGGACTTTAAATTATAATCAGGTTCAACAGATGTGACGATTATTGACAAGTTCCATTGAGTGGTTGTGGGACTTTTATGCTTTCCTCCTATTTTATGTATGAAGGTGAATATTGATAACATATATAGCGACGTGACATATGTAACCGTGCATAGTGGCAATTGAGGATAAGGTGGCATTGAGAAACACTATTGTGGTTAGATTTTGTGAATTAGTACTTATGGCTTTATGGTATAGTTTCATGTCGAACCCTAGTGTACATTGTGAACCATAGTTACCTACTTACTACTTATAAGAGCTTTGTGCTTATCTGGATTTTTATTTACCTAGTGCACCATTCCCAGGCTGTAGGATCGACTTTTCAAATTGACAACGTTTCACTAGGATGAGAATCTTCGAATATAGCTTCATGTGGTTGATCAAACATCTGGAGCGACTAGGTTCCCTTGTCCTTTATTTTATCTTAATTTCAGTGCTTCATTTTGAGAGCCCACGCGTTGTGCATTAGATATTTGTGTATATATGGGGAAACCCCATCTATTTATTGAATCAAGCATGACTTTTTATATCATTGTACCGATATGTTCCACAGACACATGTTGATTCCGAGCGACAATTTATATATGAGAGTTTTTACCTTTCATATCACTAAAATCTTTTGTAATAAAACTCAAAACCTAACAAAAAATTGTTAAATTGAGACAATATGAGTGATGATATTCGTAAATCATACTAAACCTAGCTAAAATTTTATCAGGAATAGCTATTCCTCTAATTACTGTGATTCTCTCTCTCTCTCTCTCTCTATATATATATATATATTCTATTACTTATGTTTTAGTGATTAAGTCAAGAATCGGAGAAACTTTATTATTACATTTCTCGTAAATAAACATGCAGAGAGAGGATGTCTAGTGGGATAGTATAAATAGAAGGCTTAGCATTTAGCACTTTGAAGAGGGGAAACCCTATCAAGCTCCCCCAAGGATAAAAAACCCTTTGCATTCCGGCGGACATTCTCTCTGCAAATGCAAAAACGTGAAACTGAAACAAGCAAAAGGTTTTTAAATGACTCTATACTTCATATATTTTTTAGAGAAACGATACCCTATTTATATAAACAATGAGAGCACTATATAAAAAATACTTAATTTTTTTTCTTGATTGGATCGATGCCTTTTAGATCATGTCAGTCAGTATACAACTTACAAGGCCTGGGATGTGTGTTGAATTCGTTGATACATTCCCATGCCTTTACAATGCGTACGATCAAAGAAAAGTACAAAGTTCAGTGTCTATCTTTTTTTTCTTTTCTTTTTGATCAATAAATTTCAATGTCACTAATTCACCTCGATTCTTCGTAAATTTTCTTTCTTCAATAAACCTTTTGTTGACAAAATAAAATAGATTACGATCGAAATCGCTGCTATGAACTCACATGGATTACCTCATTTGTACATATATATTTGTCGTACAACAGGAAAAGGATAATTTGTTGAAAGGAAATTGTATCGAAGGAGAGGTGTGGCTCAGATTGGAACAGCTCCCCTCCATGCTTACAAGAAGCAAAATGCTGATCAAATATTCCAAGAGTTGTCCAGACTGAGTGGAGGAACAAGCCAAGGGCACAAAGTCGCCTAATATTTTACGTAAATATATTTATATATTTGTTTTGTTTGTTTTTGCAACAGAGCTAGGGCATCGTATCAGAAGACAGAAATTGTCCCTCTATAGCTATTTGGGGTCGTCCAAGTCCAACTGGTTTTTATGTTTAGTTGCTGTTGCGGCTGCCTCTGCGAGTTCCAATGAGGTGGGCTGGCCATCACATGCTTCCTTGCTGCACATCCTCTGGTCTTCAGACACGTCACTCCTGCATGCAAATCCGCCTTCCACGTCATCATCGTCATTTTCCTCATCGAGTATTCACAGACAAGTCCCTTTACACTCTCTTATTCCGAAAAAAGTTAACTTATTGATATTACAATTATTGCAAGCCAAGATACTACAGAAGGGATGGACGCGTCTGAGTTGGTTCGGTTTCAGTTTAAGTCGTGTATCACTGCGGTTTATTTCAATTCCAAATTACAATCGAACAATAATGGGTTTAGACCTTATTATATTTGTTCATCGGCACTGCTGTTTGTTTAGGTTTGGTTTGTAATTGACATGCACATATTACTTGATGAAAGTTTTAGAACTATTATCAACGAAGATTGGTTGAATTGGTAAGAATTGTTCTTTTGACTAGTCTAATATCTAAGTTTGTCTCGTTGCCGACAAGTTCTTTATTTTTCATATTTTCAAATGATTAATATAAAACAATTAATCTAAAAATAATAATTGAAACATGTTACTGCCACAGCCATATGCAATTTTATATGAATTTTATTTTGATATTTAATTAACATCAGATTCTTGCAGGACTGTCTGATAGTTGTCATACAAAACTACAAGCCATGGAACATACTACGTGTGTGTGTATATACTGTCATTAATATTATCACAAGTTCAACTACTAGTTCTATACATGTTGATATTTTTCGAAGAATTGTTAAGGAGATTTTCTAAAAAATGGGATTTTTTATACTCTCTACAATTTATATTTTTGCATAATATTTTACATATTGACACGAAAAATAAAATTTAAAAAAAATGAGATGATGAGAGTTTATAAAAAATTCCACTTTAAAAAAATCTCGTTAAAATTTTTCTATTTTTCGTTCAAGGTCTCATGATAAGAATGTATCCTCTGACACAGAAAATATACATGCAAGTAGTAGTTAAGTATCTAGGTATGAGCAATACTACTATTTATCCTATATAAGATTTTGAATCAATTTAGAAAAATAAAAATCACAGTTTCAAATTTTCAATTTTTTTAAGATGAATGAGAAATCATAAATATAAAATATCTGCAAAAATAATACAACTAAGAGCGTCTTTAAAGAAGATGTCAACAATGTGGTAAATAAGAATGTCTCCAAAGGAGATGTCAACAACGTTACGTGGACTATTTTGACAGAAAAATATGATTTTAGTTCCAATTAAAGAGATGTCAAAATCCTACATGGTTTGATATTTTCCACTTTGACGACAAAGTTGTAGGCATTGCCCATTTTTGTTTTTTTTTTTATATATATATAATGTTGAGCCTACAATTTCTTTAATTTTCCTCGTTATTGGATTTTTGTTATTAAAATTCTGACACTCTTAATTATATATTAAAAAGTATTTTAATTTGATATTTCGTTGAAATAAGAGACTATAAAATTTTATTTTGTTACATCAACTATAAAACTAAAATGTAGCATCTTCGTTTGAGATGGTCTGAAAGCATAATAACATACAAAAAAATATAGAGTGATAATTATGCAGAAGAAATTCAAAACAATTTGAATCACAATTTTCAAATCGGGATGGCCGACTTTGACCACCTTGAAAATACGCGTGGTTAACTTAAAGAGACGTTGGTAAAGTTGTAAGGAGCACGCTGGAGACCGATTGCAACTTAAGGACATGGATCAAAGTTTTAAGTTTTAGTTCGAACTACTTTTAAAAGCGGTCACTTAGTACTACAGTCTAATGGTATTCTTTTTTATTTGTAGGTGAGAGGTCTTTAATTCATTTTTCACTAAAAACAAATTTAAACTATATTATTGCTAGCATATTATGAGACTAAATTTACCCCATCTCCTAAGTGCAAATAATATCGATTGTTAAAAAAAAAAAAAAAAAAAAACCTTCTTTTAGAAGCGATCGAGGAACAAAATGTGGCGCAAAGAATTATAGCAGAGGCAATTCATTGTCTCTATAGCACCAAGAAAGAAATAACAATTATGAAGGTAATTCATGGTTACAACAAAAGAATATCATTTCTTTCATTTGTACTATGACATGTGGAGTACCGTTTGAATATTGGACACTTTGAAACATCTCTTTCATTTTTCGTCACCATTAATTCAAGGCCATGATAAGCCTTCGTGGTTCTAAATTTTGCGCAACGAAGGCCTTTGTCCTTAAAACTTAGTGCGACGAACAAGCTTTCGTGGTCCTAAATCTTACGCCACAAAGGCCTTCGTCCCTTAAAACTTAGTGCGACGAATATCATTTATTTCGCGCAAAATTCTTTGCACGATGAACTTTAGTATTTTCGTCGTGCAAACCCTAACTTCAAGGCTTGGCGCGACGAAGCTTTTGTCGTTCTTCTTTGTGCGATAAATACTACTATTTTCCAACAACTTTTGCTTCTCGCAATAACTGTTAAATGTAGTGGTGAGTTGAGATTTTTGTTTTGGCTTATGTAAGTCATACTTTTATTTAGCCATTAGAGTTTGGAATTTGAATTCGAAATTATGAAAGAACAAGCGTATTAAATCAAGGCTTTTAATATTAAACTTTAAAAAGGCAAAATACCAAAAAGAAAAATAATTAATCTGGTTAACAGATTGCTTACGTGAATTATTTTTTATCTGTGGTTTTTTTTTTCACAATTTTTGTCTTTAACTGGGCCTAAATAAAACCTTGATGTTGTTTAACACTAGCATTTGATGTAAAGTTTCAATTGGAATTTAATAAAATCTTCCAATTTTTTATTGTTGAAAAAAAAGAAGAAAAAAAGATAGAAAATAAAAATATAATGAAATAACATCATATACCATTTTAATAAGGTTTGTAAATAATGCAATGGCAGGTTGCAAATACCAAACCAATGTGCGCACTGTGCCTGGCCTTGTTTCTTCACTGCACACTGCACAGCAATCACTCTCTTTCTCTCTCTCTCTCTCACAGACTCTCTATCACATTCCAATCTCGACTTCGTCATATCATGATATTATCTGCTTTGAACCCCGATCATGCTCTTACGATTTTTTTTGGATCACCAATCCTAGGATTGCTCTCTCCCGAACTCGCTTAACTTCGGAGTTCTGATGGAATCCGAAGCTAGTGAGTTCTCAAAAAGTCTCGTGCTATATGAAGGTGGGCATGTACATATAAGGCACATCACCCCCTCTTCGTTGGTCGATGTGGGATGTTATAATCCATCCCCTTAGGGGTCCGACGTCCTCGTCGGCACACTCGCACCACACGGCTCTGATACCATTTTTTTTACATCCCAGTCTCGACTCTGTTGTAACACGATATTGTCCGCTTTGAGCCCTGGTCATGCTCTCATGGTTTTGTTTCTGGGAACTCAGACGAGAACTTCCCAGTGGGTCACCCATCTTGGGATTACTCTCGCCCGAACTCGCTTAACTTCGGAGTTCCGATGGAATCCGAAGCCAGTGAGTTCTCAAAAGGCCTTGTGCTATATAAAAGTGGGCATGTACATAGAAGGCACATCACCCCCTCTCCGTTGGTCGTGGGATGTTACACTCTCACTTCACAATCTCTCTCTTCCTCGATGTAAAAAAAAGAAAAGTAAAACCCTAAAATATATATAAAGAGAGAGACCACCGCCCTAGTCCACCATTAACAAAAAATGGCATTGAAATCAGACACAATATCAGAAAAAACCCTCTCTTCTTTCGACTAATTGAGAACACTGAACGAGGTGGTGTGTAGCGGTCTCCATCCACCATTGATTCTTTCCACCCCACCCCCACACACAGCTTTCCACCTTTAAAGATCGCCGCCAGCTCACCCTATGGAAGAAGACCAACACCGCGATTCGGCAGCTGAAGCAGCACCAGATCATCACCTTCCCCAAGACAATAGCAACAGCATCAAAACCACTGAGGACAACTCTACCACCGCTTCCACCGCCACATTAGAAATAACCAACAACAACAGAAAGTGCAAGGGCAAAGGAGGCCCTGACAACAACAAGTTCAGGTACCGCGGCGTGCGCCAGCGGAGCTGGGGCAAATGGGTGGCTGAGATCCGTGAGCCGCGTAAGCGCACGCGCAAGTGGCTCGGGACCTTCGCCACTGCCGAGGACGCTGCCCGCGCCTACGACCGGGCCGCCATCATCCTTTACGGTTCCAGGGCCCAGCTGAACCTCCAACCCTCCGGTTCCTCGTCTCAGAACTCCACGCGGGGCTCCACTTCTTCCTCCACCTCCTCCACCTCCACCTCCTCCACCCAAACCCTAAGACCGCTTCTCCCCCGCCCCTCCGGCTTTGGCCTTACTCTGCCCTTCCCCTCCTCTGCCCACCCGGTCCCGCTCATGGCTTCGGGGTGCGTTCCATACGGCGTTGGCTTAGGGTTAGGAGTCTACCCTAACGTTGCTGCTGCTGCTGCGGCCGTCGCGGGTTGTGGTGCAACTTCGTCCGTACGTATGAATCAGCATCCTCATCACATGTTAGATCAAGATCATGAGTATCAAAACAACATTAATCCTTTGCACCAACAACAACAGCAACATCAGCAGCAACAAATTGTGGTGAACCAATTTCATCATCAGTACCCTAACGCATTATCCGACGGCAGCGGTCGTGACGCGTCAACCTCGTATCTACATCCAAACCCTAGTCACGATCAATACCAACTACAAGTTCCCCACCAGAACAACAATAATCAGCAGTGCTGTTCGTACGAGGATGTGAATTCGCTTGTGGGATCGGGGTTGTCTACGCAGCCTACGGCGGTTGCACCGGGGTGTTCGGATATTCCGATGGGGGCAGTGGGACCCATGTCGCCGTTGATGTGGCCGCTGACGAGCGAGGAAGAGTGTGTGCCGGGCCTTTGGGACTACGGCGATCCTTTCTTCTTGGATTTTAAGGGATTGGATTCATAAAGAATTCGAGATCTTGACTATATATATAGGTAAGTTTATATATAGTTCTGCATGTTACTGTATTTCGAAGAAGAACAAGAGGAGAGAGATACAGATATATTCAATTCCTTTCAAAATCCAAACTTAATCTATAGGCTAGGCTTGCATGCAAGATTAATTTGAAGTAATTTTGGTCTCTATAGAGAATATTTTTTGTTTTCCAACTGTGGTAACCAAAAATACCCGAAGATTGATTACGATGTGAAAAAGTGCATTTAGTATCGGATTGAGGCTTATGACGTTACAATATGATCGATCGATAGAAGCTCTGATAAACACAAGGGGTTGGCAATTGGATTATAATGACGATGGACTTGTTATGTTGCATAAACATCGATCTGAGGTAAGTTTGCTTATGTATCAGTGTATCATAAAGATCTCAAAGCTTAGTGGAGTTTTGGGATGGGAATTTTCATATATATTAGAACTTTATTTTTTATTTTTGTAATCAGATTATAGTATAGGCAATTTTATTCATTAGGATGTAGTTTTGGGATAAAAGAAGAAATGCTATTGCTTTCTCTTCGTTTTTTTCTTCCTGAACTGAGAAATATTGTATCCTTAATTTCCTTGGTTACCTAAAGCATATATATACATATCAATAATTAATATAATTAGTTATAATATTTCTTGATCTGAAAGGAAAATTTGGTGTATTGAGTAATTATTTTATGTGTGTATTTGCATTACCGAAAATTGAAATTATCTTAGTGTTCAACATGTTGGAACAAGGGGAGCAGCGTGGAATTAGTGTTGTCCTTGGTAAGGTCTCATGTATTAGTTATCTTGTGTTTCACTGTAATCATCTATCTTGTGTCTCTCCCTCTATCTATGGTAGGGCTTATGGCTGGTGATGCCCTAAATAAATTAGGGCTATCCCACTTGAATCTTCCTTTTTTAGGGCAATACCAAAAAAATAAAAAATAAAAAAATAAAAGAAGAATTAGGAGCTCTGCTTCATAATCGTTCCCTTGATAAATACAAAAAACACACATATCATATACAATCGATCTAGGGTACTATTCTCTTCCCTAATTAATTATATGGTTTGACTTGTATATTAAGAACTTTTGTGTAAGGTTTATGTTGGAAACCTAGTAAAGTTAAGCTCATTCAAAATCGACGGCAGCACCAGAAGATATATAAGAGATAGGTTTTAATGAAAGGATGTTTGAGAAGTGTGAGTTTTGGATCACTAGTTTGCCAAACTACTTTCAAGCACATTTTGGGTTCATACTGGCTTAAGCTTTTCCGGATCATATAACATACTATATAGTTTGCCTCTTGATGATCTGTAGATTGTATATGATAATCTTTAGTTTTAAATTAAGTAAATGAACCACTGAAAATGGGTATTGTTAAATGTCTGTAAAATATACTTCAGTTACCTATTTTGGTTAAGCTGGTTGTGACAAGTCCTGGGATTAATTCCAGTCTGATATGTGTCTTACACCAAGGGATCTTTGCGGTTGCCAAAAGAAGATTTGGGCCATCCAGGCATGAATTGGTATTTAATTTGTGAGTGATGCTATTTGAACACATTAGCTAAATTTAATACGCTTTATAATATAGGTGGGTTACACCGTCCCAATGCGACATACAATGATAGGGCATACCTCTATTTGGATATGTGTAGGTATTTTCTGGTCTCTCTTGGTATTCATACGTTTAAGAGTAAGATTAGGGCAAGGTAGGCCGAACTACAACTTTTGACATTGTTCTTTGTCTGAGTGAGTTTTGGGCTTGAAGTTTTAACTTTTAACAATAAGTAAAGGCGATGAACTGATTAAGTGATATTTATTTTCTGAAGCTCAAGCAGCAGTCGATCATCACACTGTTTAATATGACTCATGTATATCACATATAAAGCTGAAAGGAATCTACGGCCTCCTTAAAACGTCCTTTCGAAGATTAAGCTGGCCCTTCGTTATCTGGATGGCTATAAATTGGTTCTACCTTCAACAGTTCGCAACCACTAACTTTAAATTTGTATAATTTTTAGCATAGGGAAGTACCCCATTGGTGTGATTCTTACAAGGCTCCTACTAATTTGGTGTTCAAAAAGTACATTTATCTCTGAAAACTTAAAAATAATTTAAATCGTTGTTGCGGATATGTATTACTTTGCTTTTGTATGTATAATATTGTGAAAAGATAAACTATAAATTTGTGATTTTTATTTGCAATATCTAAAAGGGTCCAATGCAAATGTGCATGTATGGTTCGGGTAACATGTTTTTCCATGCATTATCCCCTCGTTTTCAATTCATGTTGCTTGTGTAACAATTAATTACTGTTAGTCTGTTACTATTAGAATCTCCAAAGAGAAGGGAAGAACTGATGATTTACTGTATAATGATATGTCGTGATCTGAGTTTGTTTGGATGTGGACTTTGAAGTTTCATAAAATTTAGGTTAAATTTGTTAAGCATGTACCACAAAAACAGATGGATAGCTAGATTTGGAAAATAACTTTAGATGCAATATGTTTGAGGGAATTTTCAGATAAAGTATTTCTATTTTAAAAATTCTTTGTTTCTTTGTTTATTGTCTTTATGGAATTGTTTGTAATACATAGCGTTTTTTATAAAATATATATTTTTTTAAAACCAATTCTTAGTTAAATTGCAAGTGAATTTTAGAAAATCACTTAAGAACTTCATGCAAGAAGCACATAATTGGTGCTTTGTGTAAAAAAACACTTCAAGTGCTTTTGGAACCCAATAATCTTTCGTTTAAACACGCTTTCAGTCATGTTAAAAGTACTTCTAAACGAAAATTATAGTGCACATATAGTATTCTACTAGTAGTTTGTTTGAGTAGATTATGGGATTTTAAAAGTCCTTCGTCGAAAGTAGAGGTGACTCCAAAGACCAATTATTTCAAAAAATAAATTAAAGCTGTGATAATTTGCAAATTTTTGTGAATCTTCTGGACTTAGAGTAGTAAATAATTTTTGAAAACTTATTAAATAGAGTTGAAGTTTACTTGATAAGATAAAAGACAGAGAAAAGCCAGCTGATCTTTTACGTTGATTAGATAGTTAGGAAAACTAATGAAAAGTCCAAAAAAACTTCTCTTTTAACGAAAAGCCCTTTTTGAAGGTATAGTGAATAGTGTCAGGTAAAGGTAAAAAAGTGGTTTTTCGTTAAAAGTGAACAGTACCAGGA
>JADOBS010300714.1:0-11074 GCA_015708375.1 Cydonia oblonga
GTTTTTTTTTTTTTTTTTTTTTTTTTTTTTTTTTTTTTGTAATTGGATTTTATTCATTTAAGAATTTGAATAGACAAAAATATTAAAATAAAATACCGCATAACTTATTTGAAATTAAAAATAAAATATGACATCCCTGTTGAAGAGAAAGAGAGACAAGGAGTTAGTGGAATAAAATAAAATTATTGTCGCATTCCCGTCCGGGACTGATCACTTCCCGAGCCCGCTCCACCACCGTAGCACGATATTGTCCGCTTTGGGCCCCGACCACGTCCTCACGATTTTGTTTCTGGAAACTCACACGAAAACTTCCCAATGGGTCACCCATCATGGGATTGCTCTCGCGCGCTACTCGCTTAACTTCGGAGTTCCAACGGAACCCTAAGCCAGTGAGCTCCCAAAAGGCCTCGTGCTAGGTAGGGATGAGAATATACATTTAAGGATCACCCCCTGGGCGATGTAGGATGTTACATCCACCCCTCTTAGGGGCCCGACGTCCTCGTCGGCACACCACGCCCAGGTTAGGCTCTGATACCAATTGTCACATCTCGCCCCGGGGCGGATCACTTCTCGGCCCCGCTCCACCACCGTAGCACGATATTGTCCGCTTTAGGCCCCGACCACGCCCTCGCGGTTTTGTTTCTGGGAACTCACACGAGAACTTCCAGTAGATCACCCATCATGGGATTGCTCTCGCGCGCTACTCGCTTAACTTCGGAGTTCCAACGGAACCCGAAGCTAGTAAGCTCCCAAAAGGCCTCGTGCTAAGTAGGGATGAGAATATACATTTAAGGATCATCCCCTAGACGATGTGAGATGTTACAATTATACTCTTGCACGTTGCAGCAAAGTGACAAACCACCACTTGAATTTTTTATGTATATCATTTTCATTTTCAATAGGATATTGTATGTGGTTTAATATTTTGGTTTCCCCTAATGCGTTCCAGGTTTGAAACTCGTTCAAATTATTTTAATAGTTTAAAAAAATTTCGCCCTCTCTTAATAGTAATAAAGTTTTACAAAAAAAATCTAAATAAAAAACATATTGATCAAGTGGCGGGGAAAATGTTTGTAAAAAGGAAAAAGTTATGCTTGCACTTTCTATTTTAATTATTATGACTGATTTTCTTTTTATACAACAGTTTCTTCCTGTTGATTGTGAATTTTGAAAAGAAAAAAAAATACCGCACAATGATGAGATTCATACTTCTATTTCAAACTCAAAAGAAACATCGTCATGTCTATAGACGATAGGATCTTACGCTCATGGGAGACCGGCTCTATGCAAGTTGCCTCTGTGAATCTTGATTAATTACTTTGCATGTTGAGTTTTTTGTTTGATCTGTCTTCCTAAATATCAATCGTATCCAAATGGAAAAAAACATTAAAAAATGGTGCAAGAGATTTATATCGCAAGTTAGTCAAGAGCATTTATTGTTGCATTAAAAATTATGTGTTTGAATTATCTTGTGAATAATAAATGTAAAAGATGTGTTCCGCTAATAAAAAAAAGGTGATCCATTAAATCTTACAAATTGGTTTTAATAGATGATCCAACCTACAACACAATAAATGAAAATGATTCTACAACAAAAAAATTAAGGGATGGTTTAGAAAAAATAGGGATTCTTTTTGTTTTTATTTAAAGGACTAGCTGGTGGTTTTACCACAGTAGTCCACTCTTTTAGGAGTCAGAAAAACTCATAGAGGCTTTTTAGTTTCTCCTGATCATTATCGTGTGATTCACTAGCGTGACATTTTCATCTGGCCACCATCGTGTAATTCACTATGAATTAGAAAAAATAGGGAATTTTTTTTTCTTAAGGA
The DNA here is from genome assembly GCA_015708375.1 of Cydonia oblonga. NCBI lineage: Eukaryota > Viridiplantae > Streptophyta > Magnoliopsida > Rosales > Rosaceae > Cydonia > Cydonia oblonga. The sequence goes on from JADOBS010300714.1 coordinate 1,830, forward strand.
CTAGTTGGTGGTTTTGCCACGGTGGTCCACTCCTTTAGGGGTCGGAAAGACTCACATAGGCATTTCAGTACATCCTGATTACCATGGTATGATTCCCTAACTTGACATTTTTATCCAACCACCATTGTGTAATTCACTAACATAAAAAATCGAACTAAAAAAATACTGTATAAAATACGAATCTGAAATTAATTCTCAAACACCAGACTACTATCCGGTAGTTGAACAATTTTATTTTATTATGCTAATCTGTGTACCATCCAAAAAAGAATTAACATTTTTTGGACAAAATTTTCTGATAAATCGGTTAAATGGCCGTTATCAACCGCTCTGTCTACTATCCATTTTCTTCTGTCCGATAAAAAATAATCATTTCATTGTCCCATGAAAGCAATATATAACAAAATAAAAAATAAAAAATAAAAAATCCAATAATTAAAAAAATAATAATTACCACAAAAATAATTAAAAAAATGAGGAACGTGACCCATTGCAAAAGCAGTTGACGGTCTGGGTCCAGCTCACCAGATCCATCATCAACTCCTGGAGGGCTGCCTCGTCAGTTACCCCACCTTGACCTGATCACAATATCCTCATCCCACACCCTCCCACCACGCCAACAAAGTATTCCCATAAAAACACAATAAACGAAAAATATTCTACAACAAAAAAAATTAAGGGAAGGTTTAGAAAAAATAGGGATTTTTTTAAAGGATTAGTTGATGGTTTTATCACGGTAGTTCACTCTTTTAGAGATCATAAAGATTCACATAGACATTTTAGTCTTCCCTGACCACCAACGTATGATTCATTACTGCGACATTTTCATCTGGCCATCATTATGTAATTCACTATGATTTTGAAAAAATAGGGATTTTTTTTTTAAGGACTAGCTGGTTGTTTTGCCATGATAGTCTACTCTTTTGGGGGTCAAAAAGACTCACAGAAGCATTCAGTCTCATTTGACCACCATAGTGTGATTCACTAGTGTGACATTTTCATCTGACCACCATCGTGTAATTCATTAAAGCAAAGAATTAAACTCAAAATACATTGTATAAATTACGGGCTTGAAATTCATTATCAAACACTAGACTACCGTGTGCTAGTTGAACAATTTTATTTTATTATGCTAATCTGTGTACCATCCAAAAAAGAATTAACATTTTTTAGACAAAAAAATCTGATAAATCGGTTAAATGGCCGTTATCAACGGCTCTGGCTCCTATTCATTTTCTTCTGTCAGATCAGAAATAATCATTCCACCCATGAAAGCAATATATAACAAAATTTAAAAAATTCCATAATTAAAAAAATAATAATAATTACCACAAAAATAATTAGAAAAAAGAAGAATGTGACCCAAAGTCCAGACCAAAGCACTTGACTGCCTGGGTCCAGCTCACCAGATTCTATCAACTCCTGGAGGGCTGACTCGTCATTTACCCACCTTGACTTGATCGCTCTACCCTCCCCACACCCTCCCATCCAACGGCCACCATATCCCCACTCCGCCGAGAGATTTTTCAGTATGATCCGTATACAGGATAGTACATCATGTATGACTATACAAATAGTAGGATATGTGTACTAAAAAGTTAATAACTTAAAAATCAAAATTTCCACCACTCCTATTAAAACACATGATGTACCACTTGTGTTCCCGTCGCAACTAAAAATTTCTTCACCCCATCAACCCATCCGCCGCACTCACCACCTCCTAGCTATTTCCCCAAAATACCCTCCTTAACGTCACAAAAACCGGTCGTTACCCGCGTCAACGTCGTCATGACAGGTGAAGGTGCAAGGACCTTATTGTCACAAAAGCTTTCTCTTTCCCATCAGTTTAGTGGCCGAGTGGCGAGAGTTTTTAAAAATGTGCTGAAGCCGCTTCAGAAAAGCGAGAGAGAGAGAGAGAGAGAGAGAGAAAGTGAGGAGAGAGAGAGTGAGGAGAGAGAGAGAGAGACTTTCTTCTTCTTCTTTTTCCTTTCTTGCTGTTATTGTTCGAGTTCTTTTGCACTGCAAACTTCTGTCAATGCGTGCTCTTACAGTCTGAGTCGCCGAGTCGAATCGTTTACCGAGTTGGAGAAAAGAAACTGAAAAATGTTGGACGGGCTGCTTGGCCGTGGATTTGCCTCCAAATGGTTTGCGTTTGCTCTCAGATCTCTCTCCTCATACACTTTCATGATTTGCATCTACTTCTGTATGTATATACGTATATAGAAATATATATGTGCTTATATATTTTCTGCGTGTTTGGTTTCGGCAGCAAAACGCTGATTAAATTGACGAAAACTCGGATCGATGTGATACGGAGGAAGAGGAACGCAACGCAGAAGTTTCTGAAGAAAGATATCGCTGATCTGCTCACCAATGGCCTTGATATCAATGCTTACGGAAGGGTGAGATTGATTGATTGCTCTGTTCTTCGATTTTGCATTCCGGATTTTGATTCTTCGATTTCATCTTCTTAGGTGCAATTTTGAATTTTCTATAATCTGTGTGGCCTCCGAGAAAATTTGTTTTTTCCGCCTTGTTTTTGTATTTTGCGATATTTGCTCTTCGGATAGGATAAGAATTGTTGGATTAAATTAAATAAAATGCACAAGGTCTTTTGATTAATCAGAAATTAGACAAAAAAATGCTGGCGATGTGGACTAAGTTTTGTTTTGCCTACTTGTACACCTAAAATAATTAACACTATGTTTGGATGAATGAAATAAACTTGGAATTTAGGTAAAAATCAGAATTTATAAATTGACATGCACCAATTCACTTGTTTGGATTCATAAACATAGAAATTTAGAATTTCCGTGTAAAAACTTGAAATTTGGGACCTCCAATTCCCAAGTTTAAATTCCATGTAAATAGGTGTCATTTCCCAATTTCTATGATTGAGAGTTCAAAAATAACAAATTCCGTATTCAAATCCATTGTTCTTTTAGGTTTACCAAACAAGAAAATTCACAAATTCTAGAAAATAAAATCTCTTCATTTCAATTTCCTTCAGTTTAAAATTCCTTAGTAAGCTTAAATTTCTTTATCCAAACATAGTGCAAGTGTTATATAATTGGTAAATGCAGGCCGATGGACTCACCGAAGAGGTGATCCTTTCGTCGTGTTATGATTTCGTCGAGCGTTGCTGTGATTTGGTGCTCAAGAATCTTTCAGTTATGCAGAAAGAAAGGTATGTCGTGTTCTTGAGTTGTCGTGCGAATTTAGAGATTGTTAGATGCCAAAACCGATCACTCAATTTTCTTCATCTGTTTAGCGTGCAACCGATATCAGATTGAATACTTTATGCCAATATGATGCTCTTTTGGTATGTGCATCTTGTATTTGTTGTGTTCAACTTTGTGAATTATCGTATTTTATGTAATGCACATTTTGTTCAATTTGTGGATGATCGTGTTATAAGTCGCAAAAATGGGTGTAGATTTAATTAACATCAAGTGAGGTGAATGTAGTTTGATTACGGGGAATACCTGTAGGGAAAAATATTGATTTGAGTACAAATAAATGAAGAACTATCCGCGTGTGGACATACTGTCATGTGTTTGCAAACTTTCACAAACGCAACTTCTATAGGATTCTGCCTCGGATATTTTCACAGCTGATTCTACGTCATTGCTCCATTTTGCTTGTTAACCTAATATGATTTCTCTAACATCATGCACATTAAGAAATAATCCAAACAAATTGTTCGGTTTCTTGGTAAAGGGAATGCCGGTCCTGTTCTTAAACTTTTGTTCACGCATTAGTTTAAAAACACTAAATTCAAACTCAAAATAACGTTTCCCTTGCTATGTTATTTACTTTGTAGTGAATGCCCGGAGGAATGTAAGGAACCTGTGTCATCGCTGATGATGGCTGCCGCAAGGTTCTCTGATTTACCAGAGTTGCGTGACCTTAGGCAACTATTTCAAGAGAGATACGCGAATGCTCTGGTGTTATTTGTGAATCAAAAGGTAATTATTTATCGACATGCTCATATAGAACTTTATGCATTCGTAAATGCTTTAAGCTAACCTACTGCGTTATTAATTGATAGTTTGTTGAGAACATAGCTTCAAAGCCTCCTACACTGGAGAAGAAGGTGCAGTTAATGAAAGACATAGCAGTAGAATTCTCAATAAATTGGGACTCCAAGGCCTTTGTACAGAGGATGTCGAAGCCTCCTTCTGCAATTACACAGGTATGTTCTACTCCGCTGTTGCCATAACACCTGTATCAGATAGAACGAGGAATTCTTGGTCAAAAGCGTTGCTCTCTCAAATTTCACATCACTTGCGGATTGAATTTTGCAGGACAAGCCAAAAACTTACGGGCCTTCCCATGTTAGTGATGATAAAGCCAAATTGTCTACCGGTAAATCTGCTGTGCCAAAAGGAGATAAACATAATCTTTTTCCAACAGAAAAGAGACTTGATTTTAATGTTGCTCAAAAATTACACAAGGAGAAGGATGGTGCTGTCTTGAAAAAGGAGGAGCACGTTCATCAAACTAGGCATAAACCCTTTGGAATAGAACACAAGTCTCTCGGTGCCAGGGAGGATACTGTGACAAGCAAGCAAGCAGAGATGCCTAGTGTTGCTGGACCTCATGTGAAAAGCAACGGTCAAGGCTTATTTGCTGGTGATAATTATGGTGACCAACACAGTGACGCAAAATCAGCAATTAAAGAAGAAGAGACGCCGAAGTTGAAGCCCCCCTACAATTATGGGGCCCCTCCTCCGTATGTGAAACTGAATGCCAAAGCAAAAGATCGAAAACATGAAGCCAAGGATGGTTCTGGCAGTAAGCGCATCACTAAGGATCCTGTAGCGTACAACATAGCCTTTGTTGACAATATACTCAGAGGGGTAAACGTAGGGTCTGACGACGAGGATGAGATGCCTGCTGCTGCAAAAGTTAATAAGCGTGATCATGAGAAGGATCGTGCTCATCGGGATGATGCATCTAGCAACCACGTACCAAAACCAAGATCTTCCAGGACAAGACGCTCAAGATCACGGTCCTCTCACAATGATGCTGGAAACAACGAAGATACAGAAGTTGCAATCAGAAAAACAAGAAGCAGCAGAAGGGATGAGTCACGACGAGGTCTGCAACTGTTGTTTGATGACGAGCACCATAAAAAGGATGAAGAAGAGAGGAGAATGGACGAGCTTCTGATTCATTACAGTAAAAAGCCATCTAACTTTGAACCAGAAATGTCAAGAAGAAAGTCGAGGAGTCGTCATGCACATCATGCAGGCACTGGTGTTAAAGAATCATCCCCAAGACAAGCAAGCAGGGATGAGTCGGAAACGGTTCCTACAGCAGTAAGATCAGTTTCCCTTCCTAATGAACATAGTGGTCCATCAGAGGCACCCAAGGTATTTGCTCGTGCGGCTTCCTTTGAACCCAACAGGTCCAATCCAGCTAAGCATGTGCATCCTAAGCTTCCAGACTACGAAGATTTGGCCGCCCAATTTGCAGCCCTAAGAGGAAGGTAAAGGGTAAAAGCAATCAGTATTCAGAATCTTAGTTGTATCAGCTCGACAGCGACCATTGTTTCCGGTAGTTGAGTGGCACGGTGGCATCCGAGGGTCGGTCTTTTTTACCCCACACTGCATCTTATAAATCATATACATACCGAAATTTCAAATCATGGGACTCATCATTATATAAATTGTTATAGTGTCTTCAGCTTCAATTGATAGAGATATTAGAATCTCGCAGGAACTTGAGGATTGAGTTTGAGAATGCTTTCTTCTTGTATGACATCTCCGTCGTAATAAAATGACTTGTTTACGTGGTTATTTACTCTTTCGCTTTGTCCCGATATTACGCCATGACATTTTTTCAGTGCCAATAACAGTTACTGGCTGAGAGGTAAATTTGCGGTTTTGTGTTTTGACAATTACCATAGCATTTGGGATTTCAATTCTCTCCTCTTCTATCCTCTCCTTTTAATCTATACCGTTCAAAAAAAAATCTGATGGCTTCAGGTGGTGCCACATGTTTAATGAGTTTCATATGTGACCCTCACAAAGCAAAGATAAGGCTACATATAATAAATGTTTCTTCTTCTGTCCCTCTCAAAGTAAGAAACCTTATTGGCTTGGAGTTGCCCTTTACTGCTTTTGTTTAACAATCCTTCATCTTCTCACTCATGTCCACACCATTTACCATCCTCCTTCGGGCCCTAGTTGACTCCTCAATCCTCATATCGATCTTAATGCTAACTTAGCAACTATCTCAACGGTCTGAAAGTTGTAGGAGAGAATTCTTGAATTGCGTCGTCGTTCTTATCAATTTGTTCAACAATCCTTATATGAGTCTCACAATAAGGAGATAGGATTGGGAGATGGATCCCATACGGATTCAAGTTGTGGAGATCCTAATGATCCTCATATTCTAACCGTTTATCGTACATCGTGCAGTTAAAAAACTATTTTGAATTTATTTATTTAAAATTAAATACAAATAATATTTAGTAAAAACTGATTACATAATATACAATAAACAGGTTATGATGTAAGGATCTCTAGGATTCTACGAAAAAGAGATCCTCATCCATAGAATTGGAGAGAATTCACCTCCTAGGATTTGACCGTAACTGGCAATTGCCCAGATAGTGTAGTAATGGTGTTTAAACTTTAGTGAGTGCAAAATGACCAATACGACCTTGATTGTCAGAAGGAAAAGCCTTTACATTCCCCAGGCCTTTTTGCCCTTTCAAGATTCCCATCCCTTGTCAAAGGCAACGTACTGTTTTCCCGCCAAAAATAAAGCTGCTCGGCCTCCAATATAATCAGGACACCCTTTTCCTCCCTCAGTCCACCACAGTCTAGAGAGAGAAAGGGAGAGAGAGGTGAGGAGAGAGAGAGATGAAGGGCACATCGAAGGTGATAATGGGGGCCACGCTGGTGATGGTGGTGAGCCTCGCCATAGTCCTAGGCTTAATCCTGGTGCTGCTGGCTGAGCTCTACTGCTCACTCTTCCTCCGCCACCGCCAGCACAAAACCAACAGCTCCTCCAACACCGCGGCCTCCGCCGCTGACTCTGCAGCCACCGCCACAGCTGCTTCTGATCAGCCCTCAACACAGCAGCATCAAGACAGTCAAGACAACCCAACTGGTCCTCCTCTCGGCAGCTTCTTGGGCATTCTTCGCGCTCCGAGAAGCTTCCTTTTCCCACAGGTTACTTCCAAAGAAGAAGACAATGCAGATATAAAGAAGCAGCATTCTCAGCTCCTCCACCAGGTTTTCGACATCCCTGTCCGAAACCAAGATATATTACCAAACGCATCTCCCCGCCATATAGGGGTAATTATGTCAAGCCCCTCCCCGTCAATTTCTTTTGTAACTTCCCCACAGCCAACCCCAGAACACAAAATCACCGCCAGTCCCGGTGCTAATTGTAACGAAAAAGCTGGCGCTGACGGTGGTTGTGGCGGCGGAGCTGCGGAACATTTTGTGTACATTTCCAACCCCATTTACGACAACGAAGCGATGAAAAGGGCGAGCGGAGCAAACACTCCATTCGAAACGCCGGACACGTCGCCGTCGAGGTTGGAAATGGGGGGTTCTTCTTCTTCAAGCTCCGGGGAGGAGGAGGTTGCGCAGCCGACGCCGTCTGGTCCGTCAAGCCCAACTACCACTCCTCCCTTGACTCCGATGAAGAAGCTCCCTGCCGAGGCTTGCTCTGTTTCTCTCAGAGATGCCAGGTCTCTAGGCACTTCGGGTAGTGATTCCAATAGCAACAATGGCCTCTCTTCCTCCTCCTCTGGTTCTCCTTGTACTTCTCCTTCATGGTGATTAATTAGAGCTTTTTTGTATTTTTTATTTCGTCCTTTTGCTTTTTAATTATATGGGTTTTTTTTTTTGCAAGGATTCTCTGCACTCTTACTTCCCATACACTTCCATCCTCTTCTGTTTTTGTGATCACGGTTAAACCACGTCAATATTTTATATTGATTTTTTTTTATAGAGATAATAAGAAAAAAAACAATTGTAATATAAAATGTTAACGTGGCTTAACCGTGATCATAAAAACAAGAAAAGATAGAAGTGTATGAAAAGTGGAAGTGTAGAGAATCCTTGTCCTTTCTTTTTTATCCTAACAAATGCGTGTTAGGTCAGTTAGTGAGTGTGTTTTATCATGTGTATCTAGCTTTATGCATCCAATCGGTTCAATTTTTAGTTTAGGATATTATCTGGTAATAAAAGATATGGGTTTCTTTTGTGATTTGCAATGGGAGAGAATAATTTTCTTACAACGGGATGCAAACTATGACGACATTAAATTTCTGGTAGAGTTGCCCTACTAAAGCACTTCTCACATTAGGTAAGATTTAGTGAGGTTAGGTGTGATCAAAATACACGGGAGGTTTGATTTGTGAGAAAGCCCCACAAATGAAGTGGGCGATACTCCTATCTAAGTTTTCCTCTTGTGGCGAGAGACATTTACATGCACTCCTAAGACGCCACTCTTGCGTCCCTAACCAAATAATACAATGCTTTGTAAGAAAGTTATAACATATAGCACTATATTATTGGCTATGAACGCTAAAGTGATATCACGAAGGTTGTATGTATGTATGTATGTTTTTTTTTATCGTGGCAGAATCAAGCTAATCATATAATGTTAAATGTGACAAACAAAACGTATAATTTTTTTGTGATTGATTTAAAATATTATCACATCAATACTGTTGATGATTTAATTTATGGTAAATGGGAAGGGTAAAAGTTAGCAGGAAAAACATAGTACTCCAATCAGCTTTGCACTGCATGCGTTGGCCATGGCTCATCTATCCAAGTCACGCCATGCCAAGTTGCCAACCGACGACTTCTCTCTCTCTTTCTTTCCTTGCTTCCCAAACTGCAGAAGCAGAGAGCTAGAAGTGTTTTTTCTTGTTTTCACCTGCTTTTGTACTAGTTTTCGGAAAAGCAGTTTCATCGCATTTTTCTACATATTTAACGTTTATTTTCGCTTGGGATTGTGAGAAATTGGATGGGATGTGCACGTGAACTGTAACAAAAATTAAACAAAGACACAAAAAATAAAAAATAAAATAGAAAAAAAAAAATCTCTTTTTTTTAAGGGCCTCGACCTCGAATTGAGAAAACCATGCATTTGAAGGCTTAAATAAACAGAAACTGTCACCTGCTGCAATGGGAGGTCTTTGTCCACTTTGGTAAGGACGAGAGAGAGAGAGAGAGAGAGAGAGAGAGAGAGAGAGAGAGAGAGAGAGA
>JADOBS010300715.1:0-11076 GCA_015708375.1 Cydonia oblonga
TATATTGTAGTTATTTTTCCCTTAAAAAGGACACCTCTTTGTTCTTCAAAAAAAAAAAAAAAAAAAAGGGGACACCTCTTTGTGTATAAAATGGTTAAAAGTTAAGGACAATTTAATTAAAATTAGAGAAAATAATCGGTGAGATCGTCTCACTAGGACAATCCTCACACCAAGTGTGGTGGAACCGCATGAGGTCGGAGTTGAACCATATTATTACTAGTCTATTGTGAGGCTTAGCCATTCCCTCACTCTCTTAGTATAAATAATATCGTTTGTTCAAGATATAAATATGTAAGAGGTATACTTACTACCTAAGAAACAAAATCATGATAGAGCTCATTCGAACTCAAAAAACGAAATTATCAAATCACCATCACGCCATGCAAATAATCGGCATGAAGCCAGTGCAAGCGAGTCCAACCCTAGAGCTAAGTGTGATTGTGATATGGGGCACCACAAAGAATTAAATTGAGAACATTCTTAATTAGTTCATGAAAATGTCAATATTTACCAATAAAACAAATAGGAATACATCATTTGTCACAGCCCGTCCCTAATGTTCTTATTATTTTATCCTCGAGCTGGGAAATTACTAGTATGCCCTTGGACGTTGAGTTGTGTTGTGTGTGGCATGTACTTAGGTTATGGACCTATCCATGTTTTTCCTAATTAATTGGACCCAATTAGAACTAAAGGACTTAAGGTTTTATTTGGTTGGCTGCAAACTAGGACCGCACACACACACACCAAAAGTAAACCGTGTACCCTCTTTCTCGATTTTCTACAATTTTCGTACAATTGTACGGACAACTCCCAAATCCTCCATTTCATGCATGGATCGAACTCTTTGAGACCATGTTCAAGCTTCTTGTGAGCTTAGGTTTACAATCGTACCATTATTTGGACGTGAGGCCTTTGAAAACCCGAGAACCAGTGAACTCCGGCGAGGAGTTGACTTTGCTCCAACGTGATCGTCAAGGTTTTATTAGAGTTAAGACTCAAAAAGGTAATCTTTAGTCTTCTCTAGCATGTTAGGTCAGTTTTGGTTAAGTTTGGACGTCGAAATGAGCTTGGTTATGGATTTACAGGTTTAGCCGGAGTTTTGAGGGATTTTTCGACAACTTCTCGTAGAAGTTAGGACTCCAAAGTGGCAAGATCGTGTTCTTCTCGTTTAGACTTCAATTTGAGACAAATTTCATGAATTTTTGTTGAGAAATGGAAGAGATATAAAGGTTTAAAGTTTTTCCCAGTTTCCGGCGACGGCGACGGATTCCAGTGACTCGCCGGAGAAGAAGACGAATATTTCATCAAATTTGACGGAATATTCCTAACGGTGTTAGGTATATGTAACGGTATATGCTGATTTTTAACGGAATATTCACTAACGGCGTTAAATGTTCCGTCAGTGTGCCAGGCACGTGCCTGCGCGTGAGGGCACATGGGTGCTCGAAATTTTTTTCTAAAAATATAGGGATGTTCGTGGGGTTGAGTAGATCATGTTGGTATATTCAAATACCCCAATTGAGCAATGTATGAGAAGTTATTACCTAGTTATGTTTATGTGCTCTAAAATAACGTTTAAATAGTTGTTTCGCATATAGGTGAGACCTATCCTGAGGACGAGCGCAATCAATCGAGGCTTGGGGGTTACGACCCTTCCATATATCAGTGAGTGGGCTTTTGGTTTTCAGTATATGTATATATGCCTAGTATTTTTCCCAGAAAACTTATTAAATGGTTTTTATATGCCCAAAATGCCATGTTAAATACTCTTTAGCATTCATTATGCTTAGTTTGGTTTCTATATATTGTTGCTTAACGCTATGGACGCCTAGGTAAGCTTCAGGTGAGTATGAATTAATGGTAGTGACTGTGGTGATTGTAAATATATTAAGATGCATATAGAGTTTATTAGTCTGCACCCCGGTGTTAGTGCTTCGCCCGAGGCCAGTGCCTAGCCTTCATGTGATCGTTCACCTCCCGCACCACACACGCTCACCTTGGATCAAAGGCAAGTGTCAACTTGTCGTACATACGACATTAGGTGGTTCCGACTTGTAGGTGACTTGCGATACTTCGCACAACCTTCACGTGATTGTAGTACTTTAGCGTATTTATTTACACCTAGCATGTCGTACAGACCACTTTAGGTGGTTCCAACTTTTGTGCAGAGAACTGATAAATGAGCTATGGACTTAGCCGTACAAGTCACGTTAGGTGACTCCGGCTGACTTGTTGTTTCTTATTGATTTTATGTCACCTGATTTACTCATTCTGGCTGAGATGTTTAATATGGTATATTGTGGAATTGTTATTTCGATTATGGTTTTGAGATACATATGTATGTTATTTTCTGGGAAGGCAACAGGTTTTACGGCGAGGGGTTAGTACTTTTGTTAATGAAATGGTTTTAAGAAGTTTTGTTTTTGCTCACTCACACTTTATGTTTTGTGCCCCTTCAGGTTCTAGGTAGGATTGCTGATTGGTGGCTTGCAAGGAATTCACGGTGGTTCTGACATATTACCTCTAATGTAGGACCATCCTTGGTATTGTATAATTAGAATTTGTCCTGCTGGACTGCACATAGACTTTCTATGCTCTGGTTAGGTGTAATCACACTTATTCTTGTCTTGTACTTATCTTATTTAGTGCTTTTAGTAGCTTGGTTTTTATTTATTCGTAATTCTCTGTATCTTTTTTGTTTCCGCACTGCACACATGGTTACGTCACTCTCACGTGACGGCCAACATGTCTCGATCTAGGTTGGGGGTGTGTCATCATTACTATTGGGGAGAGTTATCTACACACACATTTTTACATTTCACACCTCTTTAAATTTTTTTTTACATTTCACACCTCTCTAAATTTTTGATCATCGGATTGAACGCATTGAAAAAGATCAATGGACAAAAATTAACAGGGGTGTGTGGAAGATAAAAAGGGATGCGTGAATAACACTACCCTTCGATTTCTTAGAATCAATCTTCACTATTTATTTCTCAAACTATTGAGTAGTCCCAAGCTATTGAAGAAAACTTGCAATGTAAACTTGTTTGGAAAATCTCCGAACTATTTTACGCTACTTGTCAATATCATACAAATAAAAATAAATAAATTGTGAGCAAAACATTGCAATTGCAGTCAAATAGCTAGTGATTCTACTTGATTGTGGCCACCAATAGGGTGAAATTCCTCATAGCTTCTCTGAACCAGAAAGAAGTAGATAATCGTGGCTTATCAAAGTATCAAATAAACTGCAATGGAGTGCAAGATTCACTAAATCAGATCAGCCTTCAATCAATGGAGACTTGATCGCTGGAAAACCCAAAACTTGTAGATCAATTTTTACCCACCAGGTTGATGTGGCCCATAAAATGGCAAAGACACATCATCTTCTTCTTCTTCTTCTTCTTCTTTTTTTTTTTTTGAGTACATTAATATTTTTACATTAAGAGGAGCGAGAGTTCTGCAAAACCACACAATGAGTAGTCTAATTTGGTATCGAATTCGTCATCCATGAGATTTGAACCTAAGAACCTCTCACTTCCAAGTGAAGAGGAATACCACCACACCGTAATACTGAGCGGCAACACATCATCTTTTTAATTACTTGGGGTGCGCCCGTGAGAATATTTTTGTGTTCTATTGGTTTCACACGACAGTACATAATGTGTTTGGAATACAAACTCATAAGAAATTGCATCTCCGTTGTAAGTAACTTTCTCTCGCTCTCTTTGGCAAGTGCTTGCGATATGCCTTGTTCAACAGTCGATCCGGGATATAAACATGGTAACTTTTCGAATAAGGAGGTCTTAAAAGGGTTACAATTTCATTACCCAAAAAGGACACTACAAGACTTATGTTGGCCAAGGCACACCTGTTGGTTTGGGGGCTGCATCCAGGGATAGAAAGTTGGTGGACCTAGAAATGATTGAGGGTCCAAGCATTGGTGTCATATATGTGATGAGGACCTGTTTGGTTTGCGCTTGTTCGTTAATAAGGGCACTTGGGCAGCTAAAATACAAAATGTGTCCCGCTGTGTATGATATGGACACGGTGAAATTGAATTCTCTATGAAGATGCAAAATACCAACGGCTAGATGGTAAGATCTCGTGCATCTTTACTATAGCTTCGCAGTTACGACCGTGATCAAATGTGTAGGATAGGGGGAGATAGAGACGTGCAACAACCAATCTTAAAGGGCCACTCTTTCATCTAAAGATGCTTAACTGATGCACCGATAATTTGCACAGGAGGAGGAGGTTGGATGCGGAAAAATTCAAGGTAGAGCTTCTCAAGCATTTGTGCATCCTCGTAAGTTCCATGGGTAGGGAAGAAGCACAGTTACGGAATTACCCATTACTTTAGCTTAGATCATAAATATTTCATGTTAGGTCATATTTTTCATGATATTCGAACTTTAAACGTTCTCAAATTTGGATTTGTAATATACAAAAGGCATGTAATTTATAGAATATTACTTACCATTACATGAAACACCTCTCCAATGTCTTGGGAGTTCAACAGAAAAACCCCAATTTCGATCTATTTATTTGCTGATATAAATAGTTGAAAATTTATTTAAATTTAACAACATTTTCTGAATAAAACGAAGACAAATAGTAACATGTTGAGTCAACGTTCAACGTTCACGCGGTAGATGAAAGAGCATGCTCTATCTTCTTTGCCATTGATTGGAGAGTAGAGCCACAAAAAGATAGAAAGTCTTCAAATCTCCACCCTTCAATCGGATCACAAACAAATGACCAGTCGATCTTACAACCGCCACAATCGCGGTCGTCGACAGACAGCACTTGCATGGTTCAAACATACAAATTGAATCCCATATTATTATCAACGATCTCGTATCTCAAGCACCGTTCGATCGGATCGATCGCTAGTAGCTTCTCTGTGACCCACTTGATGGATCTCTGATCATCATGATGATCGTGATCCTCGGCAGATAATGATGTTTTACCAAAGGCATCGGGGTAGAGTGAAGCGTACCGGATCACACCAGGTTGGCCGGGGACTCCTTCTACTTGATAACAAGTGTCAAGAATTGGGAAACATTTGTGGAAGTTTGCAAAAATTTGCCACGAGAGGCCAAACTTCATCTGCTGCGGGGCCTTGTAGCTCAACAAAGTTTTACCTTCCCATTTGGATCGTTGGATGTGTGTTTCTTCTTCCATGAGAGCCTCATTGATAGCAAGCTTATTAGTGAGCACCCCTTTTAAGGAGAAATTTAGCCTATTAGTTAATGTTAATAGTACGTTTATAACACTACTATATGTTATAATATTAGCTTAAATCAAATATTTTTGTATTGTTTAGCTCAAGGACAGGCCGGCCATGATTCATGCCAATACACATATTATTAGGGGTGGTTTTGGTACATTACCGTATCAAAACTTCTGTACCAATTACCATACTAAATATTTGGTACGGCAAAATCTATTACCATTACCGTACCAAACTTTCGGTATACCGAATAGTTTGGTTGGTATGGTATGCCAATGGTAATTGTCATTTTGTTTTACGCCATTTAGTTTGCCCAAAATCTAATATTTTTTAATTATTGTAGAAGTGTAAAAAATATATAAACGCTCATAATGACAAGTTTTACAACTTTCATGAAGAGCTTAACTTTGAAATTCGCCATTATAATCATATAAATCATAGATCAAAATTTAACAGTTGATTGTTGTTTACATTTACGCTTAATTTTTCTCATCAAATTTTGTTGTTTTTTTTTTTTCGGATTTTCTTTTTTTTGAAAACATTATCTATTAGAGGATGCAGGAAGATGAACAGTTTGGATCGTTGATATTATGTTCAGAGTTTTACGGTTAGTGAAAATATTGCTTGATGTTTATAAAGTTTCTACAAACTATATGACATCGACTCATATTTCAGTTAACCGTAAATATCGAAACGTGATATCAAAGATCTAAATGTTCATCTTCTTACATCCGTCAGATGATCATGTTTTCAAAAAAGAAAATTTTAAAAATGAAATTTAGTAAGAAGAATAAAGCGTAAATGACAATCGACGGTTAAATACAAATTTAAGGTTTATGGATTATAGTGTTGGATTTTGAAGCTAACCCCTTCATGAAAGTTGTAATGCTTGTCACTATGAGTGATTGTATATATTTTTTTATACATTTTTTACACTTTTACAATAATTATTATTAATTTTATTAATTTTACTCTCAAATAATTATATGAATAAATACATAACATAATATCAATAATATTGGTAGGTACGGTATACCACCGGTATTGGTTTTGAATACCAGTACCGTACCGAAACAGTATGGTACGGTACAAATACCGTACCATTACCAATTGGTACAAATTTTTGGTAATAATTTGGTATGGTATGGTTGGTAGGACGGTTGGTACGGTAATTTGATAAAAATTTCCACCCCTACATATTATAGTACGTACGTATTGTAATACCACTATATGTTGGTCCCTATGTTTGGTGGCGGATGTGTTGACGTGAGTCCCTATTTGATTAGGAATGTAATTATTGATTGGAGATTATATTGTATTTCCTAGTTGGTTTGGATTAGTTTACTTTATTTGTAGCGACATGTATAAGTATATGATTCTAATAGGAAAACATAGACAACCAAAAATTCGAAGGTAGGAATAGGTGAGTAAGTGACCATATAGAGTAGAGTAAGGGGTGACCCAGTCAAGGACGGGTGAAGGGAGAAGATTGATTAAGTGAATGGTGATAAGAGCGGCCTTAACTCACAAGGAGTGAGGTAGATGAGCAATGATAGAAAAGACCGAATCATGGTGGCAATGTGGCCATGTTTGCATTCGGCGAGGGTATTTTGTTGTGGTGAATGCGGGGGAGAGAAGCGTTGTTGGATGCTAAGACTTTTATAATATTAATATGAGAATGCATAACATATTCCGTTTCATTATCACTTTGTAAAAATTGTATAGTTGCACGAAAAAAGTTACGAGCCATGGTGGAAGTGGGTCAGAACTGATTTTTTTTCTTTCAATTTTTCAAACGAAAAACCCAACATAATGTGAAAAACAATAATTGAATAGCACATAATACCGGTAACTACTAACAGAAGGAATATGAGACATCCACACATCACAATGAATTATAGAAAATAAAGATGACAAACAATTATTATCATTTAAATGGAAAGGAAGTTTGTTCGATTTACTAAGAGCACAACCAGTACAAAAAACAGTCTGCTATTTAAATAAGGAGCCTAAGCTAGAGCGGAGACGGGACATGACTGGAAAAGAAAAACGATTATGACAGGTGGTGGAAGAGACAACATAAAGAGCTTGAGGAGGCGAGGGTGGAGGTAGAAGGTGACGGCAACGGAAGAGGATATAGACCATCCTTACATGAGCGCTAAAACAAGAGAGAGCCGGTGCGTAAGTCATAAATTTGATAAACGTAAGGTGGAAAGAGAAACAATACAAGATTATCTTGAGTGAAACGGGCAAAACATATAGCAAGTTTTTACGTAGAAAGGGGATGAGCAAAACACTACAGGTATGAAACCTATAAGAACTTACAGAAAGAGGAATGTTATTGGTATGAGAGATGGACATATTCTCACCATTGAGGATATGTAGTGGGTCTGGGAGAAGGAAAATGAGGGATGTAGTTGGGCCAAGCTGGTGCAGAGTCTACGGGGGCAGACAAGGCTGATTGCTGAAAACCCCATGGCTGAGTTTGAGGCTGCTGTTGCTGGAATCCCCACTGCTGGGATTGGGGGTGCTGCCAGTGTCCGCCACTGCCTGTACGAGTACTCCCATTGTTGCGATAATTACCACCTCCGCATCCGGAACGATTTCCACCAGTACTGCGCCTGAACGAGGAGTTGCGAGAGGAAGCTTGGCCCACGGGAGAAGGAGCAGACGCCATGAGAAGAGCCTGCCCGGAATTGAAGTTAGCAGAGGGCTTGGTGTTTTGCTGCTCCAAGGAGAAGAGTTTGTGGCGAAGATCTGCAAAAGTAGGGAGCGGGCCATTGATGATTGCCGTGTTGAAACATAAATTAAGAGAGGAATCTGGAGATGAGTTGCAAAGTGAACCCAGAAAAAGAACAAAAATCTAATCTATTATATATGAAAAGCCTCTCCGATGTCTCTGGAGTTCAACAAAAACCCCACCCATTTTCAATCTATTTATTCTCTCATTTATTGCAAAATTTTGCATCTTATTTCACAGATATAAATAAAAAAATATTACAAAATTTTCAACAAGGGTTGAGATTGAGACTCAAATTCATAATCCTTATCCCATTAGAAAACCTTAAATACCTACCCAAAAAACCTTAATAAAATTTAAAAAAAAAAAAACAAACAAACATGTTACTAACTTGCTAACTTACAAAACAAAACACATTCTCCTAACCTTATTATTTTCCAACACAAGCTATTGCAAGAGGGTAGTGAAAGCAAAAGTATAACAGTCCTCCTCTCCTTATAATTTTATTTTCATTCACAGTCACGGTACTTGAGGGATACAATATTGTTGTCCAAGTCATATCCAACATTCACGTTTTGTTGTTGGTACATTCCAAAAATGGTATAGTCTGAGCTTCCTTCATTTAGGCTCATGGTCAAGCAGAGATTTCCCTCAGAATTCACAATCCAAGTGTTCTCGTCGCCCAACGGAAAGTCTAGTCCCATCAATACTAATCCCTTCTAAGCTTAGCTGGTACAAACCATATTGACCGCTCAAAAGCGAAGTTTACGTCTCTTCTTCCGTGATTACTGCCGCTGAGCCAAATCTCACAGAGCTATGGTTACCTTTATTTTTAGAAGGTATACAATATGAAAGACGATGTAATGGAATCTGGCTAACAAGTGAAGAAGGTTGTCTACTTAAACCAACAATTCCCGGTGCAGCGTATCCTGCAGTTGTGTCAACATTAGAGTGACCACAACCAATGATTATATTTTGTATACTAATGCTACCGCTTAATCCATCATCTTCAAGCGCGACGGTTTCTGTGGCAACGTCTCCTTCGGTGAATGATCCGTCCATATAGTTATTCTCATACTTACATTCGCCGTTTGGATTAGGGCAGCGGGCATCTGAGGTTGTGTTGCACACAACCGAGCCACACATTGCCTTCTCATAGCTTTGTGAGCTTGCAGGATTGTATATTGGTATGGTTTGACTGAAACACTGCTCACAAGGCTCACACTGCAGCCAAGTCAAGTGGCTGCCAGTGACAAAGACTCCAAATGTGTCAACTTCCGGGGTGCCGACTTTAAACCTCATGATGTAATCTCCTGGGCTTTGATCAATAGGCGCCCAGACGTAACTGCTCGAATAACTGCTCCACGTTTTATTTGACATTAGCCAGTTGAAGTAGTTCTGTCTCGCTATGGTTCTGCGGCCGGATAATTTTATGAGATCAGTACGTGTTGCCCTAGGGTTGTAGAGCGGAGATGCAGGGGAGTCGCGGTGAATGAGACGTGCCTCGAAGCCTTTAACAGATGCTTTAGGAGAAGACATGGAGGGAGGGACGGTGATGATTGAAATTAGTGCAACGAGGGAGAATATTAGTGTTGATGCCATGGTTGGTAGACATGCAGGTCTAGAATTTTAGAGCATTGTTGTATTGCAGGGGGAGTTAATATATAGGGTTGGATCAAGGTCTGTCAAGTGTAATTGATATTTGCTTCTGTGTACGGTAATTGCTAATTGGAAAGAAACCTAGATACGTGGTAGATCAAGTAAGTATTATGTATTAACCCTATTTAAAGTTATCTTGTACTCCAAGACATTTATATTTCCTTTAATGTATCGAGCAA
Source organism: Cydonia oblonga (assembly GCA_015708375.1). Classification (NCBI taxonomy): domain Eukaryota; kingdom Viridiplantae; phylum Streptophyta; class Magnoliopsida; order Rosales; family Rosaceae; genus Cydonia; species Cydonia oblonga. Next base: position 9,821 of record JADOBS010300715.1, read on the forward strand.
TTGTCTGTAATTTCTTATAATAATCGAGAAATATTTGTGTAGTGGCAGATGTGGAATTGGGAGAAATCAGTTTCGTTACCTGTAGGGCAAGATGTTAGGACTCTTGTATTAAAAATACGTGTAGTCCCTTTTTCAATTTTATCAATCAAATAAATATTCAGCCAAATCAAACTTAATAAGTCACATGTTTATCTGAAGGGGAAAGTCACATGCTTATTCGGATTTGTCAATCTACACGTTATAGCTTGTGACGTTATGGAGGACATTGCTATTGTCTACGGATATAAGCTTATTTGATGAATTTCTCAATTGAAGTCTTGTAGTTGTAGTACGATATGCGATGTTCTAAAAATCGCATGTGGTAATCCGACGGCAGTTTAGGGCCAAACACCTAAAGAGACTAGGTTGGGGCTAGACCTGGCATTTGTGTCGTGTTTTTCGTGTTCGTGTCATTTTCGTGTCATACCCGATTTCTTAACGGGTCGTGTCGTGTAACACCCATTAAAATAAACGGGTAAAATGACCGGACCCAAAATCGACCCGATAATACTAACAGGTAATATGACCCGACCCGTTACATGTTAAGGAAAATATATTTTAAACCAATAAATAATCAAATGAAAAACATAATACTAAATAAGTATATACATACCATATTGTCACATCCAAAACATAAAAACACAATTTTCTTTTAAATATATTTTTGCTTACCTAAAGTCTTTAATAATTTTTTAATTAATGTAGAAGTGTAAAAAATATAGAAAAAAAATATATAAACACTCGTAAGGACAAACTTTACAACTTTCATGAAGAGCTTAACTTTGAAATTCGCCACTATAATCATATAAATCATAGATCAAAATTTAACCGTTGATTGTTGTTTACATTTACGCTTGATTGTTCTCATCAATTTTATTTTTTCTGATTTTCTTTTTTGAAAACATGATCTATTAGAGGATGCAGGAAGATGAACGGTTTGGATCGTTGATATTATATTCAGAGTTTTACGGTTAGTGAAAATATTGCTTGATATTTATAAAGTTTCTACAAACTATATGACATTGACTCATATTTCAGTTAACCGTAAATATCGAAACATGATATCAAAGATCTGAACCGTTCATCTTCATATATCCGCCAGATGATCATGTTTTCAAAAAAGAAAATTTAAAAAATGAAATTCAGTAAGAAGAATAAAGCGTAAATGACAATCGACGGTTAAATATAAATTTAAGGTTTATGGATTATAGTGTTGG
>JADOBS010300716.1:0-11078 GCA_015708375.1 Cydonia oblonga
AAGGATTTATCTTAGGTCTTCTTATATGATTATTTGTACTTAAAGTTAAATTTTCTAATTTTTCTAGTAAAGATGGTGGGAGTGATGAAGATGCTTTATGTAAAACTTGATTTATTTTTGCTATTTGTTCTTCAACTTGATCTAATTTTTCAGCCAAACTTAAAATTAATTGAATAATTAAATTATTTTGCCTAATAGGAATATTACTACTGGCTGCTTGTGTTGAAAAATCTGTTAGACCTACTGGTTCTTTATCTAACTTACTAATTTCTTTCAAAACTTGGATATATTTTCTGCTAGTTTTAGAATTGGTCATTAAACTAATAATTTATCTATTTTATTATGTAACTTATCTACTTGTTTACTCAACTCTTTTTGCACTAATTGAATTTTTTGAACTTTTAATTTTAACTGCTCAACTATTTCTAATGATCTAAGCTCTACTTGCTTAGGCTTATCATCTATGAGGTCAACAAGCTCTTTTATCTTTCTTCTGCTAGGAAACCTTTGAATATTTTTATTATTATCTTCTAATTGAGATGTAATATAATCTAAATTTTGTCTAATTATTTTTATGAAATTTTTTTTTCTGAAAATGCTCTAACAATTGGTTTAACAAATGATTATGCTTATGATTTTCTAATTTTATATTTTCTGCTTGACTAACAATAAGATCTACAATACTATTGGCTTGTGGATTTCCTTCACTATGCAAAAAATGATTATGCTTTCTTAATGGAAAATAACAAACTAAACTATTTTGGTCTAAGGTTATTTTTCTTTTTTGTGGTTTACTAATTTCTAAATTAAGGTAATCGATCATAAACTAAAATCTACCTTTCTTTAAAGTTACGGCTAGCTGGTTTCTCAAAAACTCTCTTTCTTCTCTACAGGTCTCTGAAGTTATCGAAAATAGTATATGTTGTTCATACAAAATAAATAAATATGATATCAGTTGTATCAATGACTTCCGTCCTCAAGGTACTTTAACTATTATAATTATACTATTAAAACGCTAAACTTGGCTCTGATACCAGATTCGTACAACAGGCCCGGTTAAATAGTCGGATGACCATTATAACAACTAGACATAAAACCTTGCACATAGAACTCGACATGTTTCAACATGATGGCCACTCACAGTACAAGTATAAGGCCTTAACGGCTGAACTCAGAGGTACGAAGAACTCGGAGGTACCTTGGTTAATGTCCAGTTATTTGTATGGCAAGCATTCAACTATAACAGAGTGCTTGAACAAAGTATGATCGTCAGTTTAGCAGGTTAATAATATAACTACAATAATGTTTGCCTGTTTTGGACTAGAAGTCTAATTAAACAAACACACTAAAGAAAGAAAAGAAAGCTTACTTAAGACTTGGAGATTGCTTGAATATATACACTTGAACTTTTATTGATATATGAAATGTTTACAAAGATAGTTGCTTACAAGAAAGTGTTTACAAGGAAGTGTTTACAAGGATGCTATAAAGACTATGGATGCTTGAGAGTATGAAGATGGTGAGAGTAAAGTATTCAGGTGTTGAGTGGTTGATGTGTGTGTACAATGAATTGAACTCCTCTTATATAGATTGAGAGAGAATACTCTGATCTAAAAATATTAAATTATTTACAAATGTATGGTATGGACATCTCCTTGGTACTTGTCATCTTTTACTGTTGCTGAAATTGTCAGCACTGTTTCTGAAACATGGTCTGACTTATTTGTCTTCTTTTTGCTTTGCATGTGAACTTGCTTGTCTTGATAAATGCATGTGAGTTTTCTGCATGGTTGTCTCCTGGATCCCAATATTTGCTTTTGCATGTGATATCCCTGAGATACCTTTTCCTTTGTCTTCTTTTCCATGCCCATTTTAGGTATTATGAAAAAAAATTTGTCGTAATGATTAAAAGGAAAGTTTTTTGGGTGTTTTGGTTAGTTTTCCCTTGATAGAATGGTGTTGGTTTTGATCATGTGTATTCTTAAACTGCTCATATTACGTTTGAATTTCTTTAACGTTGGAGGTTACTGATCATAGTGAATAATTATAATGCCCTGATACAAAAAAAGTAGGTTACGTTAAATTAAAGGGAGTTTTAACAAAACACTCCCGGAACTGTTCACTTTTAACGAAAAACCACATTTTTACTTTTAACTGTCACTATTCACTATACCTTTTAAAAGGCTTTTAGTTAAAAGAGAAGTTTTTTTTGGACTTTTCGTTAGTTTTCCTTAAATTAAATGATGTGCGATGGCAAATGTGTTAAGGCAGGAGATCTGGCTGGCAGGCGTTCTTGGCTTGAGCTCATAGCTCCCCAAGGGGTTGGCACTTTGGTTGGTTGTCGAGTTCTTGCTTGTCACAATGCTGCAAGAGGAGAACAAAGTTAGTTATGAAATGTGCCTTTGTGGGGCCTTAGGTGTAGGCCTTGAGGCTCACAATCAAAACCAACTGAGTGCTTAGGCGTGCCACTGCCATCTCTGTATGGCAGATGTAGAACAAGTATATTTTAAGCCGATTACTTGCGACCTAAGTTATTCTGACTTGTTGTTTATCAAAGGATTGTTGTAGATGAGTTAAGTCTATATTAAGTTCTTTTCTATGCCTTGAGATCAAGGACTTTTAGTTATCTTGTATGCTTAAAGAGTGAAGGACCATATCTGATCAAAACGCTAGCTTAACTCCTATTTAATCTTCTCAAGACAATAAAGCCACTAAATAAACCAGATCTGGGAACTAGTGGAACTTTGGATCATCACAAGACTGGAAATGACTTGAGTATATACTGGAGAATGCATTATAACACCAGATCTACTGATTGAAGAACAAAACAAAGAGAGTCGGGTAAGATTTCACCTTGTCGGGCAAGGCTAAATGTCTCGCTATTTCTTCTCTTTATGATTACAAAAGGGTTTAACACTAAAAGGGATGGCTGGTAAAGAGGTTATACAAGAGAAATCGATACTACCAACCTAAGGGAAGGTAGCAGAGCTTTAAACTAGACAAAATATGGCTTTTGTAGGGAGTGATCCTGAAAATGACTGAGGTCGAGGCTGATTACAGCTTTTAGATGCAAATCTAGCTTGAGAGCAGAGTTTGTATGATTGTTTTTTTGATAGGTTGAGTGTCCTTGTCTTTGGGCCCTCTTATCCCTTTTATGGGAAAATTAACTCACTGTAGCATTTTTCCCTTACCCGAAAGCAGCTGGAGGTGATGAGCCATTAGTACTTTATTTACATGTTTTTCCACTTAGAAAGTGCTTTTGGGCTGAGAGTTGGTGGATTTCCATCGGTTGTCACTTCCTTTGTAAGCACTTAACCTTTGCATTAGTGGAGAGCCGTCACTTTGTCTTGAACTGGGCACCTGGGCTTGGTACTGGGCTTCGGGCAGAACCATGTTTCTTGAGCTCTTTTTGGGCTTCTTTCTATTTAGGCCCAAAGTTTAAATATTAACCCAAACAATGCCCCTTTCAATCATTGTTAAGCCTTCGAATCGAGGCGCCAATAATGATTGAATAACTGCCGCACGCCTGTGCTCGGAACGTGGGCCATTTAATGCAGTTGGCACTTATCCGGGTCTTTTACACTAACCCACAATCTCTGTCCTCAAAACTTCCTAGAACCTCCAGAGATCCTAAAATTTCTCCCTGATTTCAACTTCTACCCATTTTATTCCTCTTCCAAGCTTGGTCAATGGCTCTAAAAGCTACTCAACCTCGACCTTCACATGAATCTGATGTGGGTATTGCCACTCTTCGCCATTTGCTTAATGCCCTTCATCGTCCTCGGGCAGGCCTACATTCTGAGCTCTTTTACGAAGAAGGTGGGGTGCGCCAGTTGGGACCTGCATGGACTTCTCAGATCCCGACCGCAGTAGAAGCCAATGCCCAAAGCTAATTGGTTCACTCTGAATCCATTTCTGACCGAGTCGGGTATTTCTTCATCTAAGTGGTCAAACCACCGCCGTGGTTTTCCTTTGATGAATGATGGGGCATGGGTTAAGTGGATAGATGAGTTCGAGCATGTCTTTAAAAGGAAATGGATGAACAATGGCATCTATGAACTGATAATGCTTTCAAAAATCACCGTGGTGGCTAAGCCCAAGTTACCGACTACTGCTCTTCTCTTTTGGAATTCGAGCACCAATACTCTTGACTTCAGGATGGGCCCCATGTCTCCGACTATCCTGGATATGGCACAAGTCTTCGGGCTAAGACTATCGGGCAGAATTGTGGACGTAACTCATGACTGGGCTTCACCTTCTCGTCCGAATGCTGAGAGTTCGGGAACAAGTTCATGTACATTAGCTTCCCTTCTCCATTTAGAATATAAATCTGCAACTTTCAAGAGTTATAGGAAGTCTTTCAAGGGTTTCTTTCCTTTCGTGAAGAACAACTTTGGTGCAAGTTCCTCAAATGCCAATTTAGATCAAGAGCACATATACTTCTTCCTGTACTGGCTCAACAAGCATGTATTTCCCAACAAATCCAAGGGCGTGGAGGTCGAGTGGATCCCTTTAGTAGAAGCTCTTCATAATTTTGACGATGTCACCACTGGCCATTTCTTCCCCTTTCATTTCTACCATTTCCTATTTAAGATAACACGGGGTGAACCATTTGAGACCAACCTTAATGGGCCAATATGGATGATCTAATTATGGTTGCAATGGTATTTCCTTGAACTTCGAGCAGCTAACTTGAAATTTCCCGAAGGTGTGGCATTTGCCAGAATTCTGGCTGAAGCTCCTCCCACAAACCATTATACTTTTGCCTGCTTTTATTTTTTCAGAGTCTGCAGGACTCGGGCAGACTTGGAGTGGGGAGCGTCTGTTCTTATGAGGTATCCTTGGTTTTCTGATCAAGCTTTTCAAGATGCCTTTGGAGAAAATGCTGACCCATTTTGTAGAGAGAAATTTATCAGCTGCATTCAGCCGCGAGACCTAGTATGGGGAGTTTGCAGTGATCGTTATGAATGCGGGCTAGAGGTTTATCATCCAAACTTTTGTAGTAGGCAATTAGGCTTTAGGTAGACCATTCCCATCCAATTCTTTGACTTTATTCATCGTGGTACCTCTTACCGTCTCCACTCTCCTCAAGAAGTCACTTTTCGGGCCGCTCGACATAGCCTTGATGTTATGAGTAAGGTTGCCCGAAAGCCTCTAGTCCTTAATTTCGAATGCACTTCAATCTTCTCTACTTGGTGGGAGGCTAAATGGATCAAAAAGTATGGAGGAGACATGCGGGAAACCCATGACCGCCTTTTCAAACAATTATCCCTCAAATCTTATCCTAGCTCGGGCGAGCTTGAGAATTGGAAGGAATGGTTACTTAAAGGAACCAACTTCTTCGGATAAGTATTTTTTGTTCCTTTATTTTGTATTCTATGAAAATATATGTAATTCATCTTTATTCATTTCTTTTCTTTAACATTTTTAGCCCAATGGAAGACTGAAATAGCAAACATAGGGTCAGAGGAAGAATCTGCTGACGCTCGGATTCTTCACGAAGTTGCAGCTGAAGCTAAGAGGCGAGAGGTCGGAGAAGGCGGGAATATCTCTGACCTATCCGGAGACTCAGAGGCTGAGGGTGAGCCCGAAGCAAGCACTCAAGCATCTAAATGGGCAAGGACAGTTGTGGTGGAAACTTTCGATTCTGAGCTCGAAGAACAACCAAACCCAAGCAGGCAACTCCTACCAGGAAGAGTAAAAGAGCTAAAACTTCAAAGTCCTCAAAAACTGCTTCTGCTTCACAAATCTCTATTGGAACTGTTCCCTTGATGGGTAGGAAAAAACAAAAAACCTCTAGTAAGTGCATCTTGTCTTGATCTTCCATTTATACTTCATGTTCGAAAGCTAACCATCTTGTTTTTCCTACATTTTAGGGCCCTTGGCATCTAAGGAGCATTCTTTTGTCTCAAGTGATGAACCATTGGGGTAAGAAGATGCAACGGAAGACAAGAGAGCATCAAGATACTGCTCTTAAAGAATTAGAAGTAACTAATTCACAGGCTTCTCGGGTAGCTCCTACTGATGTACCTGAAGCCTCTGAAGTGCTTGCTTCTCAACCTCAGGTTCCCTCCCTCAGGTACATCAATACTTAGACTTTCAACTTCTCTTTTTCATAAGTTGATCACTAATTTTCATCCCCCTTCTTTGCCATTGGTAGGTCTCTGTTGAAGGTTTGGGCACCGTCCCTCCTCGCTCAATAAGCAATGATGATTTCTTCCAGCCATCAGAGGAAGTAACTCCCTCTTCTACTTCTTCCAAGACTTCGGGCTTTATTCAGGTTTATTGACTTACCTTGTCCTCCTTTTGATCTATAAATTTCTTCCCTAATACATCTGTCTTGGTTGCAATAGGATTTTGGAGAAGGTTCAGGCCAATCTCCACCACGTATGGTGCGTAAGAGGGATCTTCCCCGTCCTCATTTGGTACCATCCTCGAACGTGCAAGTAAGCGAGCCAAGACTACTGCACCGGCTACTTTCACTCTTGCTTCTGCTCGTATTGCTGAAGCTACCCCTACTATCATTATTGAAGGTGCAATAAGCACACCTTCAGCTTCCTCAGTGTCATCTTTGCCCGACCTGGTGAAGAAGTTCAGGCAAATCAAAAGTAAGCTGCAATCTCCTCCAACATCCTTTGAACCCCCTCATTTTCTAAAAGCTCGTCAAATATTCAAGGACTGGATGAAAAGGGACTTCACAACTTCTTTCAATTTTAAGGTTCTTCATGATGCAGAAAAAGGCCATTGTTGAACTTTACCAAGCTCAGTTGCTGTCCCAGACTTAGTACAAGTTTTTTCTGAGTTTCTTTGAGAATTTGAGGGCACTAAGGGATTAGCATCAGAAGGCGGAGCGGGCGGCTAATAGAGTGAAGTGCTACCAAGAAAAACATGTGAAGGGTACGACCGCACTTCAGCAGTTGGTGGAAGAAGGGTCAGTGATGGAAGAAAGGATTGCAGTGGTTGATTCCGAAATCCAACATTTGGAAAAGCGATTGTCTTTTCTTAAAGCCGAGAAAGTGACCCTTACCAACCACCTATTCCAAAAAGTAGAAGAAATGAAGAAGATTTCTCAAGAAGTTGAGGATTCCAAAACCCAAATTGTGAATAGCAATATGTATTTAGGAGAACCAGGCCGATTTTTCACCGTCATGCAAACTTATTTTTCTAGAATAGTTGCTTTGGCCGAAGATGTAAAGTTGTTAGACTAAGACTTTTGTACCTTATTTATGAAATGAATTCTTTTTCTGGCTTTAACTTGCTTTCTCTGACTTTTAGCAATGTGAACTCATATCCACCCCTATCAACTTGCTTAAAACCCTTTTGATAACGATCCTTTTATAACCTTTAAGTTGCCCATAAATCACTTATGCGGGCTTCTAGTTCTCCTTCTTTGATTATCTCTTGATCACGGATGGTTTGGCAATTTTTGGATTTTTCGGACATCTTTAAAGTTTCCCTTTTAGATTTTTCATTCTACTTTTTCTTCTCCCATGGCTATCCCTTTTCCTTTATTGGCCTATGCTAGGTTGATCATGTTTATTGGGGCTTCTGGGAAGGGATCTGTGTCAATCATCATGTTGGCCTGAGGTTTCTCTAGTAGCAATTTTCCTTTAATGATGAGATCTTGTATCCAATCCCTAAACTGGACACAATTGGTGATGGAGTGATTGAAGGTGTAGTGCAGCTTGCAATACTTTTTCCCTCTTAACTCCTTGGGCTTAGGCAGCTTTTTGGTATTGTCGGGCACAATTACTCTTGCCCGTACCAATTCCTCATAGATTTCTGCAACCTTATTTAAGTCAAAGGAATAGCTTTGGTACTTTGGGGGTTTCACGGGGACAAATCCGCTGTCGTTTATCACCACTTTTTGATCTTTAACTGGTTGGACCAATCCCTTCACCACCAAAGGCTTGAAGGGAGTGGTCATCTTGCTGCACACATGTCTATCACTTCTCTTCTATGACCATCATTTTCTTCTGGCTCTCCCTTGCCCTTTGGCCTAGCCCTCGGTTGGAAATGGTTGTTGTGTCAAAACAGGCTTTTTTTTTGCCTATAGCCCTTTGGCTGAGTCGGTTGGAGATGACCAAACCTTATGAAGAGGACGAAGACCTTTATTTATCTTTCTGGAACCTTAAGCAAAGTAGTATTGTTTTGTTATTATGTGACTTCTCTTACAAAGGAAACTTGGTAGATGGGCTTCAAATGTGATCCTAGAGTTTAGCTATTCTTTCTTGAAAAAAAAAAAAAAAGTTCAGCCATTTCATTTTGGATGAAGAAGCTGATAGAGGAGTGGATGACATCTAGTAAAAGAGATGAAAGTTTTACGGAATTGTTTTCGAGGTTTTGGTTGTCAATGGCAGCCGAGAGCGGCAAACAAGGCAGCACACTCACTGCTCAATTCGCGCTTAGTTGTAACGTGCTCAGGACTAGGATTGAAGAGGCTCCTCCATGGCCAGAGCCAAATTTGGAAGATGATTTGGACGACAGAAGTGTATAATTTTCAAGAATAGCAGGCGGCAATTTTTCGTGGTGGTGGTTCATTTCCAATGAAGAAAGGCCATCCAAATGAGATGTACATGATTGTATGTTTACTATTGTTGTTTCTTTCCTTGTCTCTCTCATTCAAGTTGTATAATTGGCTTTGTTATCAAATGAAATCATTTGTTATTGATAAAAAAAGTTCAACTATTCTATCAAACTAGACTTAATAAATCTGATAAGTGAGAAATGTAATAAAATTAAAAGAATTTCCTCTGAAACTTTAGGACAAAAATCCAACAAAATTTGGTTTTCAAATTTTGTTTGTACTCTGTCCCTACCTTACATAATGCAATCATTAAACTTAAATATGTTATAATGTAAGTAAATTAGTTAAACAACATGATAGTGATGTGATATTTCACTGAACAATTGATTACTCGTATATATTGCAAATCTAATGACACGTTTACGTAAAGATAATCGAAATCAAGACACAGAATTGAAATCTGATTACGGATGACTCTAGTGTTTACCAAATATTAAGAAATAAAAAAAGTTGGTGAGACCTCGCGAATTTTGAAATCCAACTCCAAAATGCGGAGAAATTGAATTTCTTACAATTAGGTGGGAATTGAATTTCAAGTTGTTCTAAAATTTCAAGATTGTCCTTCGCATGAACCCGACACCACCAACTGCTGCCCATTTTAATATAAAATTAAACAATAAGACTAACAATAATTAACAGAAAATAAAATAATTAAATTTCAGTGTGTTTTATATTTGGTGAATCTATTTAGCAAGTTTTCTATTAAGTAGTATATACATTTAACCAAAAAATTAGAATATAAAAGCATTTATTTCAAATAAAGGCATTTTAGTAATTATATTAATTCACATTCCCAGGTGCATTACTAAACCATTTATGTGGAATCTATACTAATTCTACTTCTGTTTCATAAGGTTTTAATAAACAACTTCACCAAAAATTTAATTTTGACGCCTCTTTATTTCAACTCCCATTCAATTGAACTTCTTTCATTCATTAATAAACGAGCCATAAACATGTACCGTGGTTCTCGACTGTTTGCTAATGCGTGAATCATGATGCATCTAGAACTTGCACGGCGTCAGCGTCGTAATCTGAGTTGCGTCTGCCATGTGACCATGCTTTCATAAAAAAGCATCACCTCCTTGTGTCATACTTTAGCTTTAAGTCCCTAAGTCCTAACTTACTCAAATGACAATGAGACTTTCTTAAAAAAGTAGAACTTTTTACAAATTTTTGTCACACTATATTTTAACATAAAATTTTATAATATTAGCAAAAAAATGAAGTGAGATGATGGCAGAGAATATATAAAGAATTCATTATGAGAAAATCTCTTTAGCATTTCTCTACCTAAAATACATGTAGTTTATTTGTGTGTTGAATGTGATTTAAATAAGGTCATGATTTAAGGATGGGGATTCTCTTCGGATCCTCTTTGTGAAGATTATAGGAATCTTAACATCCTATTTGTTATAGTACATTGTGCGCTTCGTTATGTACTGTTTGTGTTTAATTTTAAATAAAAAAATTCAAAATGATTTTTGACTACATGATGTACAATGAACAGATAAAACGTGAGGATCTCTAGAATCCTTACAAAAAATATCCGGATAGGATCCAAATCCATAATGTAATTGAAGTCCTCATTACCTGCCCACACACAAATATAGATATTTGGCATTAGCTGGTTTGATTGATAAGGACAAACAAAATTGAGGACTCCACACATATATTATTAGGGTTCATTTGTTGCACCACACTATCTTGGACTGGATTAACTTCTGGGACTAAGCTGGACTACCTTAGAATAGACTAAGTTAGACTAACTTAGAGCAATTCCACCCCTAAAGACTTTGCGCCAGTACCCATCCTATTTATCCACACATTGAACAGTAATAAACCCCAATGAACAATAATAGGCCAAAACATCTCCACCCCTAAAAAAAATGCGCTGGCACAAACGATCTCCGCCCCTACAAAATGCGTTGGCACCCAGCCCATTTAAAATATTTATTAATTTTTTTTTATAAAATAATAAATAAAAAATAGATTTAATTTTGGATAGGATTTTTAACTAATCTCGCCACGCCACATGTCATTATCTGAACATACTATTTTGTGAATAGATTTCCACTAAGATTTTCAACCAATCCCAACACACCACGTGTCACTTCCTCTTTACAATAATTTAGCCAAGATTTCGATAAGATTTTCAACCAATCTTGTCACGCCACGTGTCATCATCCGAACGTACTATTTTGTGGATAGATTTATGATAAGATTTTCAACCAATCCCGATGCGCCACGTGTTACTTCCTGTTTACAATAATTTAGCCAAGATTTCGATAAGATTTTCAACCAATCATGTAGTGCCACGTGGCATTGTCTAGAACCTCATCCTTTCTTTTTTTGTCCATATAAACCCTACATCCCTACATCCATCCTCACACCAAACTCAATCCTTTTTTCTTAGCTCAAAATTCTTCTTCATCGTTTTCAAATCTTGAGTTCTTACAATGTCTTCTTTAAGGAGAGTGTATAAAACTTG
>JADOBS010300717.1:0-11078 GCA_015708375.1 Cydonia oblonga
CAAACGGGAGAAACAGTACTCGGATCCTCTGCAGGATCCGATCCGGATAATATTATAACTGTCGACTCCACTAACACCGCATCCAAACACTCAGATTAGGTTTTCGTCTTCCTTTTTGGGCGTTTCCAAAGCTTCAAAGTAGCGCGCACAAGAGTGTCCAAACTCACTCTCTCTCTCTCTCTCTCTCTCTCTCTCCAATCCAATCTCACTAACCCCAAAAATCCAGACCTCCAATGGCGTCCAAGTTCGGGTTGGCCGGGGGCATACCGGAGCGCCGGGTCCGACCCATTTGGGACGCCATCGATTCTCGCCAATTCAAGAACGCACTCAAGCTTGTCACCGGCCTCCTCTCCAAGTACCCCAATTCGCCCTACTGCCTGGTAATTTCTCGCTCCCCTCTCTTCTTGTCCGACGTCGTTTTGCTCTTTACTTCTTCGTAAATCCGCTAACTTTCTCGGCGGCTTTTTCACTTCGCAGGCGCTTAAAGCTCTCGTCTTGGAGAGGATGGGGAAATCCGACGAGGCATTCTCGGTCTGCCTCAACGCCAAGGAGCTTCTGCACTCAAACGACTCCGTTTTGATGGACGATCTCACTCTCAGTACCTTGCAAATCGTCTTCCAACGGCTCGATCACTGTCAGTATATTTATACATTTTACATTTCTTGAATCTCTTGTGGCAACACAGAATGCACGCATTGCCGAATTTCTTATCTGTTTTGTTTGTAAAACCAGTGGAAATGGCTACGAGCTGTTACGAATACGCTTGCGGAAAATTTTCCAACAATTTGGAGCTCATGATGGGCCTCTTCAACTGCTATGTTCGCGAATACTCGTTTGTAAAGCAGCAACAGGTTTCTTTTTCTCTTCGTACCTTCGTCGTTGTATCTTTTGTTTTCGTGTAATTTATCATTATATATGTTTGTATCAGACAGCTATAAAAATGTACAAGCTTGTTGGGGAGGAGAGGTTTTTGCTATGGGCAGTGTGTAGCATCCAGTTACAGGTAACACCGGCTTTCTTTGCGCCATTTTCTGTGTATTGTACAAAGGATTATCAGTGTGACAAACCCTTTCCAACACACAGCATAATTTGTTTTGGTTCCTATTAAAACTGCAATCTTTCTACTTGAATTCTCATTACATGTATACAAATTTGATTGTCGTTGACCAAATGGGAAAACATGAAAGAAAAATACGTTATGCATTTGCTTATGTTATGGGGCTTGAATTTTTGTTAGGTTTTTTGTGGCAATGGGAGTGAGAAGCTATTAACTTTAGCCGAAGGTTTGATTAAGAAACACGTTGCCTCCCACAGCTTGCATGAACCTGAAGGTATACATTTTTTTTTCACTAAGTGTCGTGACCTATGTCGAATCGTAATTTTATGTTGGTGGACACCTCTAATTCATGTGCTAAAAGTTTGTACTTGGCTTCAGCTCTTATGGTCTATGTTTCCATATTGGAACAACAAGCCAAATATGGGGATGCTTTGGAAATTCTCTCTGGAAAGTTAGGATCGCTTTTGATGGTTGAAGTTGATAAGCTACGCATACAGGTACTTTCTAAAGCTTTCATTTCTTGAGGCTCTGCCATTAGTAATCTACTGCTCGGAATTGAATCTAAATGTCTATGTTATGTACCCACAGATGTTTCCATGTGTCTTTGTCAGTTATTTTTTTTTGTCTTTTATTTAGGAAGAGTTTTAATTAGAAAAAGAAATAAAAAAGGTAAAAGGACTCAATTTGAAAATGATTAGAAAAACGCATTGAGAATTCAGAGGTTCAGATCACACATCAAATTAGTAGCAAAGATGAACCGGTGCGCCTGTTTGCCAACTTGCCTCTATTATTGAATTCAATTTATCCAATAAATTAGAATTATAGTGGATGAATCTTGAAATAAGACATGTTCCGTGCAAATACAAAAAGATATCAAACTCAATTTGAATAAGAATTGTGCTGGAAAAAGTCGTCCACAAGCATCCTTTTGGTTTGTTGCAATGGTATCAGTCATCTTATTCTGATTAGATTGGATTAGAGTTTGTTTTTGCTGTTTTTCAGTACTGAGATTTGCAATTCATCAGCTTATTGTTTGTTGATGTTGAAGCTTCTATGGAAAACACGTTTTGTTTCCCTTTGTCCTTTGTTTCTTTTCAAGGAAGACAGACGGATAACATTGCTTTGAAATAATATATAATGCTTGTGAAAATTAAACTGCTAAACAAGTTTTTCTTTCCCTAAGAATTAGTTTAATAAGGTTAGTTATGAATAGATGAATAAATTAGTTTTCTCTAAAGAAATAACTCATTTGCATACAAATGAAAGCCACGATATAGGATATACGACTGCATATAATTATTTTACTTTGTTTGAGTCTCTTTTTTTGGGTCCTAACTTTTAACTCCTGTATTTACTAGCTTGAATGGTTCTTTGCCACTTGTTTGCTTTTCTTATCAACTTGTCCACTTTGACTTTAAGTTGACAGGGAAGGCTTCATGCTCGGGCAGGTGACTACACTGCTGCTGCCAGCATATTTCAAAAAATCCTAGAATTATGGTATGCTTGTGACAACTTTTTTCATTATGAAAATTCAAGTATTAGCAAGACTAGTTTGTTCTTGACTGCCTTTAATCATATGGTCTATATGGGAAATGTTCATAACTTCATATTGATGTTGTCTTTATTTCAAGTAATTGAGGGGGTTTTGATGCCCTCCATTCAAGTTAGTGATGCTTCTTAGCAGCATCCAAGACATGCTAGGCAATACCCCTTCCCTTTTATTTGTTCTGATTTTTATGCCTTCTGGATCAGTACCCTGTCCATATTTTCTTTTAAGAAAGCCTTTTCCATATATATTTCATGGTAGTATTTATTGATATTTGGCACATTATCTGCATAGTGAACTTAAGTATCCTGAAGGATAAGTTATTCAAGTATTGATTGCCTGTTTTTATCCATGGCCTTGATGTGCCTTTTCTGTCTTTCGGTTTACTTTATTTTCATTACAGAGATTTTGATTTGACTATTAGTATTGTTTCTTTCATCTGGCAGTCCTGATGATTGGGATTGTTTCCTACATTACCTCGGTTGTTTGCTGGAGGATGACAGCAATTGGTGCAATATGGCCAACACAGATCCAATTCATCCTCCAAAATTCATTGAGTGCAAGATTTCAAACTTGGGAGATGAAGTGGTACAAACTTTTTTTTTTAATTTTTTTTTTAATGCTATTTGATAGTTGAGTAGTTCATGTTTGTCCTTAGTTAATTTGACTTTCTATTTCTGTGTTATATTTTGTCTATTGCATATTTCTAGCAGAGCCAATCTTTTCTTTAGAATTTGATTTTTGCTTATTGGATTGCAGTTTGATTCTCGCATGTCAAGTGCGTCGGATTTTGTACAGAAGTTACTAGAAAACATCGGTGATAAGTTTCTAAGGTCTCCATACTTGGCAAATATTGAAATTGAAAGGAGGAGGCACTTACATGGCAAAGGAGATGTTGAGAAGTTAATGGAGTCTCTAGTCCAGTACTTTCTAAGGTATATTACGAATTTCCCATCTTCTCTACAGTTTTCACTTTTGAGTGTGCCATTTATGTATTCCTTGTGTTGTTCATTATGTGGTTAGAAGGATGAAGTTTGTTCACTTATGAAAAATTTATTAACTTTAATGACCTGGCAGAATTTATAAGGCTGCAGTCATTTTGTTTTCAAATGTAGGCTTGCTGATAATGATATGTACTTCTGCATATTGTAACCAAATTTATAAAACTACAGTTTCAAATTGGTTGTTTGATTTACTTTCAACCTCAGGTGTGGTCACTTGGCCTGCTTCACTTATGATGTCGAGATGTTTCTTGAAGTTTTAACGCCTGATAAGAAGGCAGAACTGCTGGGGAAGTTAGGGGAAAGCTCTGACTCCATTTCAGCTGTTCCCACAAAAGTTCTTGGGCAGTCAATAACACTCTTTAAATTTCAAGAATTGATAGGGAACACATTCAAGCTTCCTGTGGGTGGTGCGACTCTTAATCTTGTATTTGTTGATTTTCTTCAACTTCATTTTATGACATGCCTAAGGAATACCTCTTATAAGTCGTATCTGAAAGTAGTGGTATTATTTCTCTAAGTTGATGTTCGATGAGATTGGTTATGGGCCTTAGACCAAGTTTTGCGATGATTTATGATGTGGGGAGTCTTCGTAGAGTGTTCTTTTCACAAACTTTTTCCAGATTGCAAATAGCATGGATGTAGGGCTTGCATATTATATGACCAAGTCCATTTGTCACATTCAATGGTCTTATTTTTGTGTGAGCATAACAGATGAAAAGCAGTAGATAGGACAGGATGGGTGATGAGTTACAGTTGTATGTTTGATGTTAATTTAGAGGAGGCAAGGGTGTTGGATTTCCACAGGGTATTCTTAAGCCCTTAAGTATTGTTTTTTTCCTTAGTGGGATGCAGTTTGTGGGAGACTTTCAGTAAGTGTTAATCTTCACATGCTGTGTGCACATCATTTAGTTTTCAGTTGGTTGGTGGTGCCTAGTCAAATGTAGCTCTTCTTGAATGTTGGCTTGGTGTCCTTTTTTTCTTTAGTTTTTGTATACTTGTTGCATCTACCATGAGTGTAACAATAAAAAACATGTTATTAAGCTGTCCTTTGAGTCATACAATATTAATTTTAGCCATTTTTCTTCAGAACTTGAGGGATCTGCTGTGCAGATGGTGGAGATGTATTGTCAAAACCTTCCACTTTCGAAGGACTTGGATTCGCAAGAGAGTATGCATGGCGAGGAGCTGCTCTCAATGGCATGCAATGTGTTGATTCAGGTATGTCATACATCTACAAACATATTCTTCTGTAGTGACTTGACGCATTTCTTGGCTTGTTTTACTAAAGCCAATTTTCAGTTTGTAAGTTTTTTATTATTAATATACTCTTATTGAGGCTGGTCTCACACTCATACTGGTTTTGGTATAGTTATTCTGGCGTACAAGGAATTTCGGCTACTATTTTGAAGCAATTATGGTATTGGAATTCGGCTTGACCATTCGGAAGTGAGGGTCCCCTGTTATTTTTAGTATCATTATTATGGGTATTATTGTTTTTAACTTGATGTTGTGCACCATGGCATCAAGTCGAATTTTTATTTTCTTCTTTTCTTGATCTTCTGTCACATATAGCATCCTAATCACTATGGTACCAATATGTATGTCAGTACAAGATTTTGTTTCCAGTTGAGCAAACGGAGTCTTAAAGCATTTTCTTAGCTTAATGTGCTTAATCAACACGATAATTTGCTTTAGATCTTATTACCTTGTTAATTGAATTGTGCATGGTTTTGTATCCGTGGAGAATATTTTGCATTATTGTATCCATAGAAAATATTTATTCTATCTGCTTATATAACATTATTAATTGGTTTGTTTTGCAGATATGTATGGGAGTACAAGATATTGTTGCTGCACTTATATTCCCACTTAGGTGCCCTTTCGTTAGCATATGAGTGGTAAATAACAATTAATGTAACCTTAGAACTTATTATGCCGAAGATTGTTGTTGTTGGTCCAGTTATGCCATGCCAATCACTTGCTGATTAGTGGCTGTGACTGGGCTTTATTGTTTATGTTACATTTACGAAATTTATGTCAGTGCCTTCTTCTGTTTTGTTCTTGTTTAGGTTCCGATCATTGGATGTAAAAAATATCTTGATGGAAACTGTTTCACACCATATTTTACCCCAGATGTTGGTGTCTCCCCTATGGGCAGATCTAAATAATCTGCTAAAGGATTATCTCAAGTTTATGGATGACCACTTAAGAGAATCAGCGGACCTTACATTTCTTGCCTATCGTCATAGAAATTACTCAAAAGTACGTAATGTATTTATTATTATACATTTCTTTATTTCACTACCTTGTTCTTAATGACACATGATACACGTCTTTCTCTCTCTCTCTCTCTCTCTCTATAGATACTGCCTTATCAAAATTTAGACTTGATTATGATAAACTATTTTTCATTCCAGGTAATTGAATTCGTCCAGTTTAAAGAAAGACTGCAACAATCTAATCAGTATCTAGTGGCGAAGGTTGAAGGACCCATTCTACAGTTAAAGCAGAATGCGGATAACATTGATGATGAAGAGGTAACTTTTGTTTGCAATTTTTCATTGGATGCATGTACTTTCATATGATAGCTAACATGTTTGTGTTTATTTTTTGTAGACTGTTCTTGAGAGCTTGAAATGCGGTGTTCACTTTGTTGAACTCTCTAATGAGATTGGATCCAAATCTTTGACCTTCAATGAAGATTTGCAGTCCCGTCCATGGTGGACACCAACTGCAGAAAGAAACTATCTTTTAGGTCAGTATTAGATGGGCCATGTCTCGAGCTTTATTTATTAGTCATTACAACTTTGCGACAAAAAAAATATGAGCAACAATTGTTGGCCTGTTGATACATTGCATAACCGGAATGTATTAAGTGTTGGATTCACAGAACTAAGGGCAATTTTTATTTCGCCAATCTTCATTCTATTGCCTGATTCTTGTTCAATCTTTGAAGAGTAGAGCATTAGTATCTATCAATATATATATTCATGCTCTTGATACTATGGTCTTGTTTTTGGTCTTGTCTTTGCCTCTGACAATAGTTTCGAGAACTGACTTGAGATTTATCAATGGTATCAGGTCCTTTTGAAGGAGTATCCTATTGTCCAAAAGAGAACACGGTATGAAATTCTGTCTTGTACGATGGATTTTATGTGATTTGGAATTTTGAAGAAGTTGATTCCATGAAGTTACCCTGTGTCAATGACACCCTACTTATTTTTTTAGTTTTTTCTTTGCCTTCTATAATACAATTTTATTTTATTTTATTTTATTTTATTTTATTTTTTCTGATTGTACCAAATTTAGGTGAAAGAAAGGGAAGCAAATGTAAGGAGAGTTATCGAGAGGAAGTCTCTTCTCCCTCGGATGATTTATTTGTCCATACAGAATGCTTCAACTTCACTCAAAGAAAATCTCGAGGCCAATGGAGCAACATCTGGCTCTAAAGTCCCCTCAGAACTTAAGGGTTTGCTTGAGTGCTATGCAAAAATGTTGGGATTCACACTAAATGATGCTATAGAAGTGGTTTTGGGGGTCTCTAGTGGCATAAAGTCATTTGAGGTAGTATTGCCACACCAATTTTATTCTATACCTCATTTTGGCATTATGTTCTTCCTGCGAAGATTTACACCCACATGCATAATGGTGAGAGCACCCATATGTTGACAGTGTATCAGACGACATTGATTGACTCGATAAATTAACTTTTATTGCAGGTCTTTGGTGCGGACTTGATTGACTGGATAAATTTTTCGGTGTTTCTGAATGCATGGAACTTGAGGTCCCATGAAATTGGGCAAGCAAATGGTGATGCAGGTCTGTCTCGTGCATGGCACTGTGTGGATTCGCTGTTGGAGAAGTATGTTTCGGAGAAAGTTAGCTCAATGGAAACTCTAATTAGCTCTCCTTGGGTTGATGTTCCACTTCTGGTTCAGTTGGTTACAGAACCTTTGGCCTGGCATGCTCTTGTAATTCAATCTTGTACTCGGTCATCTCATCGGTCTGGAAAGAAGAAGAAGAAAACTGGAGTTCCAGATCATTCTAGTCTCTCCCATATGCGGGATTCTGTCCAGTCTCTGTGTAATACTCTGGAAAAAGTTATGAAATGGTTAAGAGAACAGATCAACAGGCCAGAGGATGAAAGTTTAGACACTTTACTCTCCTCTTTGCAGAATAAAGGACAGAATGAAGGCCCTGGGCAGGTTTTCCATATCCTAGAAACTTATATCTCATCCGTAGATGACACAGAGGTCGGCGATAGAATTTCCCGAGCATTGAAGTCTTGGAGTCCTCCTGATGTTGCACGGAAGCTAATAACTGGGAAATGTACGGTGCTGTCTGAGTTTCTAAGGATCTGTGGATCTAAACTGACGTTGTTGCAGACATTGAAACAGCAGATAGCTCAAGTCTGAAGATCGATTGTCAAAGTTACCATGATGTTTCGTGTGCTGTCCAATTTTTCGTGATCCAGCAAGGCAAGAGATCGAAGGAGACTGGCGTTTCCCTTGTCAGTAAAACTTTTATATATATATTTTTTTAGCTGTTTACTCCGGCGGTGGTTCTGTTAGCAGTTGTGTCGTAATTTTCTTGTTGGGCAGTGTACAACAACAGTTTTTTTCTTTACTTGTTCCTCAGTGTGTTTGAGAGTTGGCACAGGCTTGTAACTTCAGTAATTTTTTTTAGGCACAAAATTTTGGACAATTTATCTTCCAATTTTTGTTGTCTGGTATTTTATCTCTCATTATTTGTCAATTTTTTTTTGTGAAATAGAGTTGATCAAAGTATTAGTTCTTTGGTTCATGTTGCCCCATGTGAATATGTGATTAGGGCTCGTCTGGTACCTACCTTTTTTTTTAGTAAAAGCACTTATTCTTAGAAGTACTTCTAGTAAAAGGGCTTCCATTAAAAGTATATTGCAATTTTAATAAAAGCGCAAGCGCTTCTTGGAAAAGCACTTCGAAGGCATAGCAGGTGCTTCCAGTTCTAGGAAGCACTTGTCAAGTGCTTTTTTGAACCCATAAGCACTTTTAACTTTTTATGCCAAACATGGTTAGAAGCGTTTCTGAAGATTTGAAAGCGTTTTTTAGTTATTATAAAAATATTTTCAAACATGTCTTCATTCCAGCGGCATTCCGATTTAAACTCTGGAGGCTGTGTGTTCAAATCTCATGAACGAGTCAACGACAATGGAATGGCAACATGAGTAAATGTATTATTTGTCATGTCATAGTCTAAGTTTCTAAGGTTAGGAACCAAAAAAATCATGAAATATGATCTGATTGCTCCAAAGTCAGTAGGCAGGCTACCTAATACATGTCTTCAGAATTTTTCTAATTGGCAGGGAGCCTCCAAGACATAGATCCTCTCTGCTACAATAAAATCTGGAGAGAACCTACTTCATTTCAAATCATTAAGAAATACACAAGATTAACTACTCATCATGCTAATGAGTGCCTTGATTAATGTTTAAACAAACACTAAACACTTTGAAAGAGAAATCATCAAAGAAATATCCAAACTTCGTGAAGCTGTTCACAGGTGTTAATGTGATCCTACTTTGCTTTCGGAACTTACTTTTAATCCTTGTTGGTTAACTACTTTTAATCCTTGTTGGTTAACTAACAAATCTTAGTTTTAATAAACATGGGATTAGGCTATTAGCCACACTAATCAATGGTTTACTCAAGAAGAACTAAGGTTTTCAGCTAATGAGTGACACTTCGAGGTATCTTCTTCAACCCTTTTGTTTTGTACGGTAATCATCCGTAGAATACATTTTGGGAAATTTCATGGAGATACGAAATATGGATTCAAATCGCATGTGGTTCAATATTCTAGTAGATAGAGTGTTGGGTTTCCACTCATGTATCTCGAGTTCGAAACTTCCCCGTTCCGTAAAATATTGCAGTAATTTCGAATCCTCCTCCCTCCCTTACAACGAGAACAACCAAACTTTATCCTACTCAATGTGGTCGGTCTTATGAATCATATAACACTGCCGCGCTCGGTCTTGTGATGTATTCCGTTAGCTCCAAGTACTCTGCATCTTTTCTTAAAGTGTCATTCAAAGTCTTCCTAGGTCAACTGGAGCATCTGTATGTCTTCGATTCATGTGTCCAAACCACCTCAACCAACTCTCCTTAATAATAATAATTTAAAAATAAAAAATAAGAGTTAATCTCTGTTTATTACCCTAAATTTTCGTGGTTTTCAACATTTGGTACATGAAGTTTTTTTTATCCCAAAGTCATACCTCATGTCTTAAATTTGGGACAGTTTCATACCTCCGTTAGTCAAACTGTTAAGTCTACCGTTAACTGATGATGTGGCACCTATGTGGACAATGACTGGACGCCACGTGTCATCCACTTGGAAATTAAAAATAAATAAATTATAAAATAAAATAAAATTTTAATTAAAAAATAAATAAAAATAAAAAATAAAACCCTTCTTCCCTAAATCCCACCCGTGCCCACCTTCCCACCCGCCCCTTCGTTCCTACCCACCCACTTGGCCCTCCCTCCCATCCTTCTCTCTTCTCTCCTTTCCTCTGCGCCCACCCCAAACTCAGCCATGGCTTCTCCCTCCCCTCATAACTCCAAGATCTACAATTCTCTGGATAGCTGCAGAATTTTATGTGGTCTTAGAGAAACTTTTTGTGCCATCCGATATATACACAACTCGCTCCACCACCCACCTCATCAGATAGAATCATCCAAAGCAATCTAAGCAAAAATCTGTCGCAAATCCTTCGAATTCACGCCTAACAAAAACCCAACTCAAACCCATAATCTTCAACCCCTTTTCTCTGGACAAAGAAGCAACATTTGAGGGGTTCGATGAAGCAACATCTTTGACCCCTTCTCTCTGGACATCTGGGACCCATTTGAGGGGTTCGACGCTTTGGCCAACATCCCCTCCTCCACCCGTGAAACCAACCATCGCCAACACTCGCATCGACTGGAAGGAGACCCCGGAGGCCCACATCTTCAAGGTGGACCTCCCGAGGATAAAAAAAGGAGGAAGTGAAAGTGGAGGTGGAGGACGGAAGGGTGCTGCAGATCCCAAACCATCAAAAATTAGAAACCCACAAAATTCAACAGCATCAAATTCAAAAATTGAAAACCGATGGTGAAAAATCTGGTGCGGGTTAACCCAGATATGGGTTTGGTGTTGGATTGCGATGGGTTCACTCCCCTGCATCTGGGTGTGATCAAGGACAGAGCTACGGTTGTGGCCGAGTCAGACTGGTGGCGACTCAGATTTTGACTCATTGAGGCGAGGGTGGGTTGCACTTGTGTGTGAAGCATCAAAGGCTGGAGGTGTTGAAGGTTGGTGGAATGCATGGAGAGGGAGTTGAAGGTGGGTGTGCAGAATGGGTGTGCAGAGGAGAGAAATGGACGGAGAGGATTGAGGGTTGAGGTAGGAGTGGTGCGAGAGAAAGAGTGTTGGGGGGTGGGAGAGGGGG
>JADOBS010300718.1:0-11079 GCA_015708375.1 Cydonia oblonga
AAAAAAAAAAACATTTATAAGCAAGCTATGGAATTAATGGTCTAGGGTTAGAACCGGCCCGATCCTGCCATTGAATACACTTGTGATCATGAGAACAAATGCCAAGAAAATAGACAGTCCAATAACATTTTCCACAACCATCCCTGTCTGCTCTGAAG
Organism: Cydonia oblonga; assembly: GCA_015708375.1. NCBI lineage: Eukaryota > Viridiplantae > Streptophyta > Magnoliopsida > Rosales > Rosaceae > Cydonia > Cydonia oblonga. Next base: position 159 of record JADOBS010300718.1, read on the forward strand.
ACATCATAGTAATGAAATTCTCCTGGCCACTCAAAGCTGCAAAAAAACAGTGTAGTCCCCCAAATGTTTGGCTTAAACTTAAACGCAAAGCTATTTCCGGGATGAAGTCTGTGATAGCCGAGATCATCGTCCTTGGACTTGCAATGAACTGTGAGGTCTGTGTTCGGTCCCAACGCGTTCGTGATTTGAATAGTTACTTTAGAAAGTAGACCAGCCTCAACTGATGATGTTAGAACAACTAGTATAAGCAGCATGAATTGAAGAGCATTTGTTAAACATGGACTCATTTTTTCATGTGGGATATATGCCATGCAAGTCGAATAACTAAGGTATAACAAGAAAGATTTATTAACCTGTAAGAGAAGAGCAACCAAGTGCTTGGATTTTTCTGTATTATTGTTTGGTGCATAATGGTTTATATTTATAGTTGCATTCTTGATTATTTCACTAAAAAGAAAATTATTTTAATGAAATAAACTGAAGGAATATGAAGAGGTTTATGCTTTTTCATATCTCACGTTTTTGATAATTTAACACTCTATTATCATGTCTAATTAGTGGAATTATATTCACATAATTATAATTATGGGTACAGTACAGCGAAGGAAATTAAAAGGTCGGACTCTTAATTTACATGTATGTAGAGGGTATTTGATGAGAAGGCCAAAGGGCAACTTTATATTATACTTGTTGATGGCGAAGATTTCCGTGGGGAAGGATCCTCTGCCCTCAGCACAGCTTCCCAAGAGATTGGTACTTTGGATGTGTAGTCGGGCTCTTGCTTGTTGATGTGTTGCAAGAAGAGGACAAAGTTAGTTCTGAAAGGTGCCTTTGTAAGGCCTTAGGTGTAGGCCTTGAGGCTCGCAATCAAAACTAACCAAGTGCTAAGCGTGCCACTGCCATCTCAGTATAGCAGATGTAGAACAAGTATGTTTAGTCAATTACTTGTGCCCCAAGTTACTCGGACTTTTTGTTATCAAAGGATTGTCATGGATGGGCTAAGTCCACATTAAGTTCTTTTTCTTGCCTTGCAAACAAGGACTTTCAGTTCATAGTCTTGTATGTTTGAATGAAGGGAGTCCATATCCCCTTTAAGTCATTTATATATTTGCTTGGTTCTTGGTTGATTTTAATGATAACAGATCTAGTAAACTAACCAGATCCAGATGCAAATGAGACTCTTAAAGTAGGAAAACTGATGGAAGTAGCTTGAAATTTAGAGAACAAACAAAGAGCTTCTGGCAAGATTTCACCTTGTTCATCAAGGTTGAACTTCTTGCAGTCACTTCTCTTTGTGATTACAGGGGCTTGTATGCTAGAAGGGGTTGGATGGTAAACAAGTTTACACAAGGGAATCGATACTACGCCACTGAGGGAGAATGCAGAACTTTAAACTAGAGAAAGAGATAGCTTGTCGCTAAAAATGACTGAATCTGGGTTGATTTCAACTTTTGGATGCAAATCTGGCTTGAGAGCAGAGTTTGTATGTTTGTTTGTTTGATTAGTTGAGTGTCATTGTCTTTGGGGCCTCTTCCTCATTTTATAGGCAAATTAGCCCGACTGCTGTATCTTTGCTCTTTCCCGAAAGCACTTGGAGGGTAATGAGTCATCAACATTTTACTTGTATTGCCACTGAAAAGTACTTTTTGGCTGATTGTGAGTTAGTCTCCATCACTTGACATTTAAATCATAGGCGCATGGTCTATGCATTAATGGGGAGGCGCCAATTTGTCTTTGGACCTGGTGTTGGGCTTCTTGCTAGTCTTCTTTTAATTGGCATCTCTGGGCTCTTACACACTTGCAGCCCAATGTTCAAATATTAACCCAAACAATACTACCATCGTTTGCCGAAGCATCGAGTTCTTCTGACATAGCCGCAAGGGGAACTCATTCTCCACTGGTAATCAAGCATGTATACAATTGTGAAGTGCTTCCTTTTAATGCAAGTGGTCTCCACAGTGTGAATCATTCTCAGGCTTTGATTCGTTTGACTATTTCTCCCACTAATTTTGAGGAGGTGATTATAGATTGTAACCACTTGGTGGGGAATTATTACTAGGGTCGATATGCGGTAAGTCATTCTCTTTGTTTCAATGATTTGGCATTCCCTTCTCTGGTCTTAATTTTTCACGAGCATGTCCAATCAGACAAATGCTTGGACGAAAACTGCATTCTAGAGCCGGACAAAAAATATCTATAAGTTGGAGGTAGCTTATAAGAATGAGCTAGGCATCAAAATCAAGCTCTGTTCCATGAGAAAAGTACAGAGTTGGAGAAGCTTTTGGTTAAGTAGAGAGAGACGGAACACTCATAGGGTGTTGTACGAACCAAAAAGGTCAAGCATATGCACAATGAGGAGAAAAAGGAAAGATGTATAAACTCCAAGTGGAGTCTGCGTAGGTGCTAAAGGCTAAGGAAGATGCAGAGCAAACGCTAGTGGTAAAGTGGAACACATGGGACGCCTATCGAGCCATTATTCAGTTTGAGCTGGATAGAATCCGGCAGGAGGCAGACCTGAGGGAATGATTTCACTTTGAAGCCATTCAGTAAGCTATGGACAATAATGAGGTGGAGTTGATCGAGATTTGCATGATGTTCGAGGTTGAATCGGCGTTGAGGTATTATGAAGGCCATAATCGAGGCTACATTGTGGGTTTTGCTAGACATGATCATCGTAATGGATGGGATGCCTATCGCAAATTAATGGAGATTCAGAAGGTAAACTTGTTAGTTCCTTCTTAGCTGGCAGGGCAAGTTGCAAAGACGTAAGTGTCTGAGGAAGCGACACGGGAAGAGATTGCTCTTGTGGACCTTAAAGCTCCCTGTGAAGGTTCGTGCACTGCTGAAAAATGTAAGTTTGTTGATGTCGTAACTACTTCTGATGTTATTGTAGATTTACTTTTTTGATCTATTTGGCCAGAAATGAGACTTGTTACTTCTATACTCTGAACATTTTGCCCTGGTTGTGAACTTGGGTTTTCTTGCTTTTTCATTTAGAACGAATTAATACTTTTACATGTTGAGTGTGCTTCTGATGAACTAGTTCTTCTCAGATCTTTAAGCTTGTTAGGGTAGTACTTAGGATTTTTCATCCTTTGCTTCACGTTTTGGAATATACTTTAGTCTATCAATCTTTCTGAAGTAAGCCAACTTTGAAGTGATGAGTACTGAAGCAAAACATGGATAAGTTTTTAGGCTCGGGATAGAGCTTGAGTACTTTTAGGTGATGTTGATTCGAAAAGAAATCACCTCCCAATCTTAGTGTCTATAAAGATTTTCAGTGTAATAGTCTGAGTACAACCTTACTCCAACACCAGGTATTAAGCCCATGAAATTTTTTTTGCCCCATGCTTTTAATGTTGCATTGATCAGGCTAAGAATGAGAAATCATCTAATCGTACCTAGAATGTCTTCCATATTTCTTGATTCTTCCTTTAGATTTGTTAGATCATGACCTTATGTCTATATGTTTGTTCACCTTCCCCCATTCTGGGTCTGAGGATTTTAGAGATTGCAATGTGTTACCAAGAAGGGGCTTTTTTTTCTAGTCTGAATTACATGTATGTCTCTAGTGAATCTTAGAGAAAAGTTCGTCAAAAAACTTGGTCGTTTACATGTGGGTTAGAAACATCTTTGGAATCCTTTTGTCAGACTATATGTGTTAGATCTGAGCATTTCCAATCGAACTACAGTTAGCTGACTTAGATAAGTCACTTCCATGTATCATATCCCCTTTGGAATTAAATTCCTCTTGATGATTTCCTAGCTTGGATGCCTCTTCAGGACTTGCTTAGACATTTGGTGTTGCAGAACGTACTTGACTTAGTATGCTAGTATGGGATAGAAGTAATTGTACTTAAGGTCGGAATACAGAGCTACCCCTCAGACGATTTTCAAACCATCATTCCGATTATTCCCTTGAATGATGCAAAGCCCAAGTTTGAATGTTATATTCTAAAATCTTTAGATTGCGTAAACTTTCCAGAGGCTTGATGGTGCATTGAACTTCTGGGTCAATGAGCTATGTCCACGTATCCGTAGCCCGCTTATCGTAATCACGCTTAATACGGCTCGAGCCTCCCAATTTGTAAATTAAATGCTATAGATTGGGCTAAGTGAGACTCCTTTGGCAATATCACTTTAAATTTTTTGACTTGCAATTATGCGAAGGTTCAAAGTTCTGTCTTATTTAAGATTGTAGGGTATCCTCAGTACCATAAAAAGAAAAGAACGAACAAACAAAAGAAAGTTGTTGCTTAATCAAACGTTTAAAATTATTATTTATAGAAGAATGATGAATTTGATAAGAGGTGATTGAATCAAGATATGATTGCCCATATGTCTTCGGAAAAGAGAATCAAATCACATATGTAGTTTAATTAAAAGATGATACAACATAAGTTTTACATTGGGGATCATCTTTACAAATAGCCCGTGCTTAGGTGGACTTGTCTTCGCACAAACTATGACGTTGAAATTATATATGGTTGGATCCTAAAAGGATGATCTACATATCTTCTCAAGTCATCAAAGAATCAACCCATTTGTAGTTTGGATGAAAAGGCTCTCTTAGTCATACTTCTTCTTATTCATTTTTGGGTTATTGAAACTCAGATGACAGGGTTCCATTTGGGGCATCCGTACAATGTCCAAGGAATCAAGGTCATGTCGGACCTGCATCCCGCTTGCAATGGTGTGGTGGTTGGCTTGTCCACCTTGCAAAAGGGTTGTACTCAGATCAATGATGTTTGCTGGGCCAGAGTAGAAGTGGGCACGATGGGTTGTTCTTCTGGAATTATGGTACTCATGCTACCATAATTGAAAGCCCCTATCTGGGCATGCAAAGTGGTCCCACTTGAGTTTTTCAAAGCCTTCATTATTCTCTCAATATCCATGAAGTTTGTATGATTCTCTGGCTGAGAAGCAGTGTAGGTTTTCTGCAACTTATCAATAAAGGTGTTGATCTCTAGAGAGAGGATTCAATGATTAAAGCCTCGTCGTTCCCTTGGGTGGTTGCAACATCAGGGATTTGGTTGCTCGCCTTAGAATGGTAGAGGTGTTAGGAATAAAGTTATCCCTGATGGGTGCGGTAGAGGCATCAGGAGTTGAACTATCTCTTGCCATCATGTTGACGTTAACAAAGCTTTCTTCTACAATTATGCCTACGGTATAGTGATCTGGTTAGGAGGAAATTGAGTTCACTCTGAATGACATGACCAATTGTTGGAATCAAATTCGCGTAACGCCATAAGTGGGTAGAGATGCACAAATTCATTTACCTGCAAAACAGCAAAAAACTATAAGTAGCCAAATACCGCAGAGGGGGAAGATGAGTGTGTGCTAGTCAAAGGTTCTCTGACAATCAAGTTAATAAGCAATATAAGACTTAAGCAGTAGGCAAGAGAATAAGTATGCGATTTTTGCGTTACCAAGGATGAACCTTAAAATGGTGTATTTATGCCAATCGAAAATGAGACCTTTAGGAATATGATTACTTAAGGTGCACACCAATCCTTAGATTGTAAAGACTCCAAGATTATATAAAACAAGCTAATTCCTTGCTAGATCAGGTATCTATATCTTCTGTAACGATCATGGCCAACCTCAACAAAGTTGTCAGACTTCGCCCACTGCTCCAGAACAAAATGATGGTGGCATCATTGCTCTTTTTTTCCAACTCCATATCAAAGGCTATTGAGTCCCTAACCAGACTTCTGAGGTATTCATATTTCAATTAACCTTACTCCAACCCTAAAAGTCATGGTCCCACACCTTCCTTCTCCCATATACTTTCTCCAATATCTCAAGCACAAGAAGTTAACAAAATATAGTTATTCTTGTTGTAGACCTATTTAATCTAAGAATTATAGAAAAAATGACAGACGCGGCAAGTAGAGAAAAAAAAAGAGAATTAGGTGAATTTTGTAGTGTTTTCTCAACCGATTGTGTCTTTATTTATAGTAGCAAAGAAGGAATATCCTTATCCCATAAGAATTTACTAGGATTTACACAATCACATTCTTAACTAAACTAGGATTGCAAAACTCCCCCTTGAGTGTGTTAATACTTAAGTAAATGATGCATCAAGTCTTTAGCAATGAGATAAGTTCACCTTTAAATCATCTTGTCTTGTTGGCACAATGAGCGAATGCGAGTCTTAAAACATACGAAAGAATGCATAAGTAGTAAAACTCATAACATCTCGTTATGGTAAAATCCAAGGTGGGATAAAATCTCATAGTCTAAGGAGAAAAGTGAGAAGTTTCATTTAGTCAAAACTAAATGTCTTTAGGACGCAAGTAGAACGCACACAAGTGTATAACCGATCCAGAATGAGTGCCTTGTTAAAACCTCATCATGTGGCAGAAACCCAATGGAAAAACATTCTCCTATCATAAGGAAAAAAAGTACATTATGGTCAAGCGAGTATACGTTTGGATACTTCCCTAGAGTTTGGCAAAACTTTCAAATATGAACTACAAGCATAGTAAATGAGTTGAGAGAGTGTCTCGTGGTTTAGAACTATTTGAACTGGTACATGTGATTCTTTGGGAAGGTACATGTAAATCTTTGTATCATTATCCCTATGGAGAAAAGGTAATCACATTCACAAAGTTGCATCAATCACATGATGTTTGAGAGAAACCTTGCACCTTAAGGTGTGTGCTTTTCATTGCATTGTTTCATTCATCTGATTACGTTTCATTTTCTAGTAGTAACACAACAAGGTTACCTTGGGCAAAATAGGGACGACAGGTCCAAACACATTTTGATAAAGAATCTAATTTAACCTGGATTTAATTTTAGTTGTCCAAACACATTTCTTTTACGTTGACACTAATCAATGGAACATGCTTTAATATCGTGTCTTTTCATTTATGTCGGTAACTACCATTTAATTGAAAGATCATCGATGACAATCTCATTCTAATTCCATATCTCACCCAAACTAGTATATTGGATCAAGAACCTTAAGTCTAGGGAGTAATCAGGATTAATCCATTGGAATTGATTGAGACAACGATTGAATGTGGATTGGTTTTGTGCCTTATCTTCCTATTCTGAGGAAATGAATCCAACGACCTAAGTGGTCTGTCGCTGTAACGACCCAAAAATTATTCGGAAGCTAATCATGGTGATAGGCCAAAATAAAGTCATGGTTAACCCTTACACTATTAACCATAATGAATTTCCTTACTTGAAAATTATTCTCAAAATTTAATTTCGTTATTTTATGGCTGCATTTAGCCTCTTTGTTAGATTGCCTACGTACTCTCAAACAGGATTAAGCCAGTCGTAGTTCACCGTCTTATTTAAACCTTTTACTTTAATAATCGAGTAATGCTATTCATACCAAATTTTTGTACCATATTTTCATACCACATTAGGTGGCATTTGATGTGGACAACCACATCATTTGAATTAATCAGATTTTTAAATTTAGTTCATTATTTAATAAACTAATAATTAAGTAAAACTAGTTAATTAAATGATGATTGTGGTATACGAGGAGTCTTTCTCCTTCATTTCTTTGGGTTTTGCAAATTTTTGAAATGATACGACTGTCCACATTAGATGCCACCTAAGGTGGTATAGAAATGTAGTATAAAAACATGGTATAAATAGCATTACTCTTAATAATCAAGTCCAATTTGATCGGGAAATGACTGAAATCAGTCGTGGATCACCGAAAACCCTAGAATTGGGTGGTTGTCGATTTGTCTCCATTGATGCTTCGACACCCCAACTAGTGTTTGGGCCTCGCCCCTAGGTTCAAGGGGATTTCTTTGGTGGTGGTGATTAACAGTGAAGGTTGCAGGAATAGCAGATCGCCGCCGAGGAGCCATAGTACCCACCGGTACTGTTCTTTGTGAAATGGAAACCAAAACTCATCGGGTTTGGGTGGAAATGGAAGAGGAAAGGTCATGGAGTTGGTTCCAGGTGGTGGTTTGGTCCAATTCGTCTTAAAATGGCTAGAGAAATCATCGGATTTTATGACTGTCGTCGAGTCAGGTCGCGTGGGAAACGGGTCGAGGTGGATCTGGTTCACTCATTCTCTCTTCCCTCATTTTCCTCATTTCTTCTTCTCCCTGATTGGGCAGCCCCAATCCCTTATTTCACTCTTTTCTCTTATCTTCTCCCCCATCACAGCCACACACGTGGTACCCTAAATTTTCTGAAGCCTTTTAGATTAATGGTTAAATGACCATTTTGCCCTTACCTTTGCTTGTTTATATCTCCTTCGTTATAACTATGATTCACGTTTCCCTCATTTCTTCTCTCCCTGATTGGGCAACCCCAATCCCTATTTTCGTTTTTTTCTCTTCTCCTCTCCCCATCACAACCACACATATGGCACCCCAGATTTGCTGGAGCCTTCCAGATTAATGGTCAAATGACCAGTTTTCCCTTACATTTGCTCGTTTATATCTCTTTTGTTATAACTTGAATTCACGAACGATTTTCACCTACACGCTCGTGAGATCGACCTCTATCCAAATATGCCAAGAAATACGACGAAACAAATAAGGATAAAATACGTCCTCATATAATTCTGTTTAGCCAACTAATGGTATTTTCGTCCTCTTCACTCATCAAACATATACATGCAGTCAATATAAATACGTGGTAACTCTGAATACGACTACAAAATACGTAATTTAATAATAATGTCCATGAACAGGGTTTCACATTTCTCTTCATTTGAATTTCATAACTAAATCAGTTAATTTGAAATTTCATAACTAAATAACATATTAAAAATAATCAGGGTATTACAGTCACGTTTCAGGTGAAGGACAAATTGATTGGCTATAGGTGTACTGGGTCGTCCAACAGGAGCGGCACACCCTCTAGACATGTTAACTCGACATCTGTTAGGTATGTCTATTCTTGCAAGTATGTTTACAACTAGTATATGATCTCGTCACTTTAGCTAGATAAAAGAAATGCATTTGAAGTAACATTCTGAAAGTTAGAATACATAGCACTTGCTCATCATACTTGTATGGTACAGGAATCGGGATGAGACACAATGGACAACATTCACGCTAATTCGTGTCGTTCTTCATGAACGTTGATGCTCTTACCTCCCATAGCAGCGAGAAGACTATCTCATTGAAGTGATAATCTGCAAATGAGCGGTAAAGAGATTATTTGCAATATTTCATCTTCTTATCTAAGTGTTATTGTGTAGTCTGAATTCATAACCTGACCACAATTACAAATAAAACTATAAAAGTATGCAACACATCCCTAAATTTTAGTAAATCAGATGATCGTATTATTTAGATTTAGACTTTTCCTCATATTATTTGCAACAAAGGAAATGGTAAATACCTTGCACATACTTTTTGGCACTATAAAGATGATTAAGGAATCTACTTTTCTAATTCTTACGAGCATGGTTGAACTTCCTCTCGGCTCCTGCAATAATATATACAAAATCCGAGTAAGGCTAGCAGTGTGATGCTTTATCTGCTTTTAAATGTGACTAGATTCATGGTTTAGCCTCACAATAAACTAACAATAATGTAGTTCATATTCGCATTTGACAAAAATCGAACCTAAGACCTCTGACTTACAAGTGAAGAAGAACATCATTAGACCGTAGTACTAGATAGCAGAAATTTTATCAAAAAGGGGTCAACCTTAAACACATAGGATATTTTTATTTTTATTCTACAAAGGACGTTATAAAATATTAAAATAATATTTTAACTTATATACATATATATTAAATTTGGGATAAGATCAAGAGACAAATATTTTTACACTTCTCTTTAACCATTGAATTTTATAACATTCTTAAGTCTTGATTAAGAGTGATGTGAAGGGTTTTGAATATTAAATGACGTAGATTATAAAACTAAAAATAATAAAAACTGGAGGAAAAAAAAAAAAGCAAGAACCATAAGCGTTCAAACTTCAAAGTTAAGGGGAGGGTAAGAGGCCTCCATTGCTTTGCCGCATATGGATCTTCTCCTGGGTTTTTTTCCTGATATTTGGTAAAAAAAACCTTACTGATCTCTGTACTCTAGAAATCCATGTGTTATTACCATTTATCGGGAGATATGTTTTCCCGTTCAAGTTGTTCTTACGCTTGGCCAATGAGGGAAAAAATCGTTTTCCACAATCTAATTTATCACTCAAAGATATTAGAAATGAAGAATTAGGCTTTCGGATTTAGTTTTATGTACCAAACAAAATGATTCAAAAGATCGTGCAATAGCTTGATACGCTTTGTGTGATTCATAATTTTGTATCAATCGAATCAAATCAACATGAAGTGAAGACGATAGATTTTCTCTTCTCCTTCTTACGTTCGTGGCCAGTCCCTATACCTAGATTTCAACGTTGTTTTGATTTTTGTTTTCCTTTTGAATTTAAATCTATTAGTTGATTCTTCTTCATAATAAATAATTGTTTATTTATTCATTATAATCCATGTCATCATCCATGTCATTAACGTTTAAAATTTTCAACATTACTCTTAATCAAGATTGAATGTTATAAAATCTAATGGCTAAAAAGGAGTGTAAATATATTTGTCAAAATATTTGTCTCTTGATCCTATCCCATTAAATTTTTATTGAACAAGCATATATATTAACTTTTAAACTAACTACATTTTACACGAAATTCTAATTCTCTCACAATGCACCATGAAATTTTGAAATTATATCAATATACATCTTTTGTCTCTTTGAATATCTAATTTTTCATTAAATTGATGATTTGTTGTCATTGGGGTGCAAATGACAAATAAATTATGCATTACCTATATATAAGAATCTCACACTCAATATGCCATCAATTGGATCATAAATTAAACAATCAATCTGACCAAAAGCATAGGCTTAAAAAGTAAAAACAAAATTGACAAAAAAAAAAAAAAAAAAAAAAAAAAAAAAGGTAAAAA
>JADOBS010300719.1:0-11080 GCA_015708375.1 Cydonia oblonga
CCTTGCTATTTTATTCATACCAAAAAAAAAAAAAAAAACTCAAATAATATATACGTGATGAACTTCAATTCACTCGTTTAACTACGTAGAAATGATTATTTCATAAGTTGTACGCACTCAAATGTTTGAGTATATGGGGTGCCGCTTAACTCTTGCCCGTGGAGTTAATCTTTTCCATGCACAAATGATTCAACTAGTGTACATTTTAGTTGTCATTTCATTCAGTTTTTTCAAACAACCACTCCATTAGTCCAATATAGAGCTAGGCCAAGCTAGCTCCCAAAAACTTATATGTCAAAAATGCACTACCATATCCTTTCCACTATTTGAAATGAAATAGAAACAATGTAGGATTTGACAGACGCAGACCATGGAATCATACATATAGTAGGCAAAAGGAGTAAAGTAGCCAAAATTTTCCACGAGAGAAATCGTGGGCCAAAAAGCAACAAGAACTAGGCCACCATATACATAAATCTTAAAGTGGCACTAGCTAGTGGGTCGGGTGAAGCAGCAACTTAGAAGAAAGATATATAAGAGGGCAAAAGTTACTTGGTTTCCTCCCATTTAAGAAGATTTTTTTAGGATGGTGGTATTCACACATCAATTTTTACCTTTTATATACTCTTAATTTTTGGCCGTCAGATCAATGATTCGAAGAAGATTAAAAGACAAAAAATAAACAAAGAGTGTGAAAAATAAAAATGGATGTGTGAGTAGACCATCCTCTTTTTAAGGACAAATACAGTTTGATATGAGTACAAAAACTTCTTTTTGTATAGTCTTTCTTAATAATATTTTTAATAAATGTATCAGACATTTGCAGTCAAGAAGAAACGACAACTGTGTATTGTAATCTGTATAAAGTATCTATATACTATGAGGTGCAGAGCAATGTTCAAATCAAAGCAAATAATTAAATAGTTAATTAATTGAAGTAGAGTGGTATTGCCTTAATGGTCTTGCTGAAGTTTCTTTGGTTGCGCTTGCTTCTATACCTCTCAATTCTCTCCTTCTTCTCCTCGGGACTATACCGACAGGCTTTGCTCATCCCTTCTATAATCATACTGGTCTCACTCGACAGAGGACTACTTTCTGATGATGTTCTATTATAACCACCATACTGCAATTGCTGCACTACTTGCACCCCATTACTGTTCTTGCTATTAATTGTCTGCATGCATCCACAATATTGTAACACAAATACACAAAATTATATTAATTCCAGTAAAACCCTAGCTACAACCCCACAACGTCGACAAGTGAGACATGAGAGCAAAAATACAAAATATTCTCTTGTCACATTGTGTTAGCCCTAAACCCTCACGTTATTTGGGCAAGCCCCACCACCAACGCCCCAACGAACAAAGAGTAAATCACCTCGAATTATTGATCAAGTTAACTCTTATCTAAATGCACAGTTGCAGTAAGTAACATATAGAAGTAAATTTGGACAACTGAGCAATGATCATGTAAGTTTTTGGTATGAAACTGAGGAAATTATGTAAACTTTTGTCTATCAATGTAATAATAGTCTCGAAACATAAGTATTTTACGGTGTTGTATGAAACTATACGAACTCAATTTGCATGGAGATTAGTTTCTGTAAATGTGACGATTCAAAATGGCAGATAAGAAATAACCGTGGGCATTTAAGTCATTAAAATCTAAGCAACTAAGTAAGAAACTAACTTTCTATATAAAATCGAACCTGCAAATCCAAGTCCCCAGTGCTATAAACCCGGCGAACATGGCCGGTTTCTGACTCCAGCAAGTCGGAAACCAACTTGTGGGTCCCGCAAGTCTTCTGCAGTGAATGGCTGCTGACGCTTCGCTGAATCAGGTTCGGGTCCGGTTCTCCGTAGCACTCGTGAGCCCCGTTGCTGATCGGCGAGGCTCCGTAGCTGCTGGAGCCGCTGCTACAGCTGTTGCTGAACTCGGCGGAGACAAGGTGGTCGTGATGATACGGCAACGGAAGAGCCGCATGCGAGCCGTGATGATACTGAAAATCGGGGGCGCGTGGGAATGCGGTGCTGTTGTGTCCGTACATTGGCGCGTGAGGTGTGTAGTAGGGTTTTGGGAAGGTTTTTGAAGTTTCTGTTCTAATGAGTGGAGCGAATACTGGAGAGTTTGGAGAGATGGTTAGATTTACGGACGCGGATGGAAGACTGGGACTTTGTGGGGGTACTTAAAAGGGAAGAAGGCAAGGGGGTGAGAGTGAGGATCTTCTTCACCGGATCCTCCAATCACATCCATTTATCGTAAATAATACAATGAGTTTTTATCATGTACTGTTTATATTTAATTTTAAATAATAAAAAATTTACAATAATTTTTTAAATGAATGAATATAATTGAAGAATCCTAAAAATACTCACAAATAGGATCACGCAAGGATCCTCCTGGGTGGGGCCCATAGAGAGCAGAGGAGATGTGACTGGAGAGACTGCATGGTGACGTGGATGATGATGTCATGCTTTTAGGGAAAGGGTTGACCTGGTTTTACTCCTGCTACTGCTAGGGTTTGGAGTTTGGGGTCTGGGACATGGAATGATGAAACGTGCCTACCAGTACTCACAAAGCGTCCACACATGACCTCTCACAACAAAGTTGAAGGGCCCCTCTTAAGACTGGTTTTAGGTAGTAATCTCTCTTGTAGCTGCTATATATATGCATTCTTTTTATCTTTCACATATATATTTTTTATTTTCAATTAAATGAATTGAACAAAATTAAAAGACAAACAAGATATGTGTAAGAAAAAAATAGGTGTATATCTACCATCTTATATTGCCAAAATAAGTGAAGAAAATTGTCAAAATATAGAAGACGATTTATAGCTCTCCAAATACATAATATTGGTAAATCCAATAAGCAATAGCATATATCCAACTGACGGTTTGCTTATATTTATAGGAAAACTAATGAAAATGGCTTGAAAACTTTGAGTTTTAATGAAAATGACAAAATAAAAGGTAAAATGAATAGTATCAGGATTGACTTTTTAGTGTAAAAATGTGATTTTTCGTTAAAGTAAACAGTACCGAAAACTTTTTGTTAAAATTCCCTATATTTATTTTAATTGATTGAAGGACAATGAATATTCAAGGGCTAAAATCATCACTTCAGTAAATCACATTGGGGCCTAATTCTAGAGGGAGGAAGAGAGATAAGTACAAAGGAAGGGGAGTGTGTCCAACGATTTGTACAGTGTCCACAGAGCCATCCTTTGCATATATAACCTATGTTCGGGTTGGCAGGCTTGGATATTTTGTTTTTGGGTTGGCAATTTTTATATTTATTTTTGTTATTAGAACTTTAAAAAAATGTTAATTAGTAGCACTTTTAAAAATTCAAATATTCATTTGTTTATTTCATTAAGATAAAGCATGCACAAGACAATTACGGAAAATATAAGCAATCATGAACGAGATGAAGCATCAAGAATGGCCGGAATTCTAATTACAATAGTGCGGCGGAATTGTTATAAAAACCCTAAAAATTTGGGTTCCTTTTGGATTTCCTTCTTGATCAATAACAACCGCAACGTTGTCATCATATCGTATTATTAGACCGTTGTCGTGTTTGAGTTCTTTACAAGTTCGTACTGAGCAAATACATTATATGTAAAATAAAAGATAAATAAATAGAAATGTTTTTCATGATCTTATTGAGACCCGACTAGAAATATTTATTTATTTTTTATTTTTTATGAAACGAGTTAAAGCTTAAATAGATAGTTATGATACACTTGTAAACCCTAACAATATCATTATCTAGTGATCGAACTAAGCATTTAACCACATTTGAATGTTCCTATAACTTCGTATTGCAGAAATTTCTAACTGCAACAAACCCTAGCTTTCAATATAAATGATGACACTTGCAGATGTAGACATCTTTATGATGTCTTGAGTTTAATCTTCTCATCTCTAAGGTTCTTTTTGTATTATTGCTCACAATAGGACAAGCATCAATAATGAACGTATATATCCCGCGAAGAGAGACCATCCTCTTTTGTAGTGAAACTATGAAGTAGGATTCTCTCCCTTTCTATTTCCATTTCTTTTTCTCCCCTCTTCTCACAGTGTTCTTTTTGTCTTTCTCTTTAATAAAAAATCAATACAAAATGTTGACGTGGCTTAATCGTAATCGTTTAAATAGAAGAGGAGGGAAAGGGAGAGAGATTAGAAGGGGAGACAATCCTCCTCCTGAAACTACTCCGCCTATTATGAAGGAAGTTGTCGATAAAAACGTCCCCTGCAATTTAGCAGAATGAACTTTTCCCAAAAAAGTCATCTTTAATGACTTATAGCCCAAATAAGCCCAAGACACCAAATTGGCAGCACTGTAGAGTCAACCTTCTTTAATTCACCCTAATCAAACGACTTGGAGATAAAGTCTGAAATTTGTATACAATTATTTTGAGAGACTCACAAATCCAGTCCAACTAGAATTACACCAAAGTTCCTTCATTATATCGCTTTTTGGCCAAAGTAGATGTTACATGTCCTACAATTGAAATATAAAGCAAATTTATCAAAATTCTCTCAAAATGATCAATAAATTATAACTTCTTGTAAACTTTCCTAGTTTAAGTGTGATTGTGTAAATCCTAGATTAGATTTGATTCTAGTTATCCTTTCTTATTACAAACTTGTATTACTTGGGGAAGAAGGAATATCTTCTCTCTTTTTTACTACTATAAATAAAGGCACAATGTATGAGGGATAACAACACATATTCCCCTACAATTCTACAAACACATCTTTCTCAATTTCTCTACCCTTGCCACCAGCTCTATTCCCTTTGTCAAATAAAATAGGCTACAATACGTTATCAGCACGCTCCTACCTTTGCGCTTAGGAATCTGACGTTGAAGTTTTTTCTGCATCAAACCAGTTCATCCATATCATCACATAATCAGGTTATTTCAAAACAACGGTTTTTATCTCGATATTTTTGCAGCCCTGATAGTATGAACATTCACCATAATGCATGACTCAACTTTATGTTTTTCAAATTTTAGATTCTACATAAATTGTTTATGCATTATATTCATAATTATTGAATTATGTGAATTTGATATTTGCCATGAATTGCATCAAATATATGTACATGCATTAAAATATTGAATTGAATATGCTTTGAATTGAAAAAAATGAAATCGAGAATCACGGTCTGGGTTCTTCGAACCCATGACCTTGCGCCTTGAACCAAGCCTAAACCTTGGATGGCCACACTGAGTCCCCAAGCTGGAGCCGCGGGTTTTAGGTTAAAACCCATAGCCTGACGCCCTCTACAGCATCTCCAACATCGTAGGATGGCCTGCTGCCCATCCTCACACCTCGAGTCACCATATTTGACGGCCTGAAGCTCGTCCCTGACATCGATTGACCAGATTCGATTGAATCTCATCGGATTTTTCGAAAACCCGATTCGAAGTTTTAGGGTTTTACATAGAATGTCGAGATTTTTTTCAAATCTCCGTTCACCTTTGAAGTTTCCCACGACCTATAGACTCACCCCAAGCACCATCGTCCCAAAGCACGGCTGCCTAAAGTGATGGCGCTGACTTTCTTCCTCGGCGAACACACCCAGCTACGACTGGGTGCCTTTTGGACCTAACTCGAGCCTCTTTCATTGGGCTCACCTGCAATGACTCAAAATCCTTTAGGCTTGAGGGCCCATCTGTTTCCCCCCGCTGGCACAAGAAAAAAAAACAAAACAAAAATTGGACCCGCCTGAAGTGAACCGTGTGCATTTTTAGGGGCTCGTTTTCAACAGCCCATTTTTCCCTCTCCTCGTGGGCCTGCAGTTCTACCTGAGACCAAACCCAGCCTATTCTACCTGGAATGCACAACACCCATTTTTTTAAAGCCGCCCGTGGGCTTAGTTTTTTTTGGACCCCGATTTTTATTCACCTAATTATTTTAGGCCCAATGGGTTTTATATTTTTTTTCACCCACACTTTAGTTTGGCCCGAAGTCCAAATAACTAATTCAATTATAATTGTAGACCTAGAAGTTCTATTTCTTGCATATTCTTGTTGCATTTTTCTGTGTATATATTTGTGTTTACCTGCAAGAATATATGAACCTGAAGTTCATAATTATTTTGAAACCCGAAGTTTCTTATAATCATGCCTTGTTCGAAAACCTGAAGTTTTCTTTTAAAAACATCACCCATGAAAACCCAAAGTTTTTTCATGCAAAATTAAA
Source organism: Cydonia oblonga (assembly GCA_015708375.1). Classification (NCBI taxonomy): domain Eukaryota; kingdom Viridiplantae; phylum Streptophyta; class Magnoliopsida; order Rosales; family Rosaceae; genus Cydonia; species Cydonia oblonga. Next base: position 6,222 of record JADOBS010300719.1, read on the forward strand.
CCAATACATGTCTATTAGAACCTGTATGTTCTAATCTTATGTGAATGGATTGATTTTTTCTCCATTACACTAACCACATCTTGTCCATCTATTTTGTGATAGGAACATGTCGAATTTGAACAAACTCGACTTCACCGCTTTAGAGGTCTTTGGAAGGAACTACCTCAAGTGGGTCCAAGATGTGAAGCGCCACCTCACTGCAAAGAACTTGTGTCCCGCCATCGAAGAAGAGATGGATAACCCTGTTGGCGAAGCCGAAAAAGCCATTGCTATGATCTTCATCCGAAGACATATCCATGACGCTTTGCAAACTGAATATCTTGTTGAGGAGGATCCACGTGCACTATGGATCACTTTGGTTGATCGTTTTGATCACCAAAAGGACATATTCTTGCCTAAAGCAAGACATAACTGGCAGCATTTGCGCTTCCAAGACTTTAAGTCTGTGAATGAATATAATTCTGAAGTTTGTCGAATTCGATCACTTCTCAAGTTTTGTAACGAAACTTTGACTGAAGAGGATCTCCTAGAGAAAACTTATTCAACATTCTCTGGTTCTAATATTTTCATGCAGCAACAATATAGAGCTCAGAAGTTCACTAAGTTCTCGGATTTGATCTCTATTTTACTTATTGTTGAAAAGCAGAACCAGTTGTTGATGATGAATCATCAAGCTTAACCTACTGGGGCAACTGTTGTGCCTGAAGCACATTATAGCACAAACCAACGCCCGAAACGCCAAAAGAGGCATGGTAGGGGCTACCATAAGCCATCCCACCAAGGTAAACAGAGTCAAGGCCTATCCAAAGGAGGAGACAAAGCCCAAAATCGCTAAAACCTCACTCCCAAGGCCCCAGACTTCAAGAATACGGGCAAAGCACCTGAAACCATGGATGCGGATACGTGTTATCGCTGTGGTTCAAAGGACCATTGGTCCCATGTTTGCTGAGCTCCCAATAAGGTTGTAGATGAATATCATTCTCGTTGTAAGAAATTTGAATCAAACTTCGTGCAAGTGGATGAACCGGAGACTACAAAGATGGAGGTTTCTGACTTTCAAGAGGATACCACCCCTATGGAAGATTAGAATCTTAGACATAGACTTATTTTTTAGTTGAAATAAGACAATGGGGCCGAATTTCACTTAGTGGCCGAACCCCTCCTTTGTTTTGGTTGATTTTTGAACAATTTTCCTTTATGTTTGGATTATTTGTTGGTGATTTGTTTTTGGATATTAAGTTTAATTAATTACCATCCTTGAATAAATGAAATTATTTTGAATTGATATTTGTTTTTAGAACTTTTATGCATGTGACCGATTCAAATTAATTTTTCATTCTAGGTATGACTAATGGAGAAGTTAGTTGCTTGGTAGATAGTGCAAACACGCACACAGTTTTGCGTGAACGAGTCTATTTCACTAACTTCATACCTAAGAATGCACCTCTGAAAACCCTCTCAGGCCCATCCAATCTGATTGAAGGATACGGTAAGGCATGTATAATGTTGTCTAATGGTACAATCTTGACCATTGCTGAGGCACTCTATTCTCCACGTTTTGGAAGAACGTTGTTGAGTTTCAAAGACATTAGAGATAACAATTAGCACACAGAAACCCACTTAGAAAACAGAGTTGAATTTATGTGCATAACTTCCTACGAATATGGCCATAAGCACATTCTAGAGAAGATGAAGCATATCCCGAGTGGTCTGTATACTACAACCATATGCCCCATAGAATGCCACTATGTGGCCGGCCCTACTACTGGGACCACACACGAAATTACACTTTGGCATGATTGTTTGGGACATCCTGGATGAATAGCAATGCACCGTATCCTCAAATCTTCACACGGGCATCCATTAACCTGAAGTTTAGGTTCAATCCAAGGAATCGCATGTCAAACATGTTCAATGGGAAAGCTTATTACTAAGCCTTCTTATGACAAGATTCGTTCGAATCTTCCCATTTTTCTACAACGGATTTAGGGGGACATTTGTGAACCGAGTCACCCTCCTTGCAGACCATTTAGATACTTTATGGTTTTGGTTAACGCTTCCACATGTTGGTCACACGTGTGCTTATTGTCCACAAGGAACACTGCATTCTCCAAATTGTTGGCTCAGGTTATCAAGTTCAGGGCTCACCACCCTGATTATCCGATCAAATCTATTCGATTAGATAATGCTGAAGATTTCACATCTAAAACTTTTGATGACTATTGCATGTCAGTTGGGGTTGAAGTTGAACATCATGTACCTCATGCTTACACCTAGAACGGCCTGGCAAAGGCTTTCATTAAGCGCTTACAAATGATTGCTTGATCGGTGGTTATACGTACCAAGCTCCCGATCGCTGCTTGGGGGCCATGCAATATTGCATGCAACAAAGTTGGTCTGCATGAGGCCTGTTGCGACACAACCATTTAGCGCCCTTCAGTTGGTTACCGGATACAAACCCGATATATCGCATCTGCGCATATTTGGTTGTGTGGTATATGTGCTGATCTCGCCGTCCTTATGTACAAAAATGGGGCCTCAGCGAAGGATGTGAATCTATGTTGGATATGATTCTCCTTTGATTATTCGTTACTTAGAACCTTTGACATGCAATCTGTTTACCGCTCGTTTCGCGGATTGTCATTTCTATGAGACAGTCTTCCCGTCGTCAGGGAGAGATAAGCACGTCAACATTTCTGAAGAATGACGTGAATTATCGTGGACGACTCCCACTTTGTCTCATTTAGATCCCTGCATCGCTCAGTCTGAAAACTGAAGTGCATCGCATATTAGATCTTCAGAGCATAGCTCAAACCATGCCAGATGTTTTCACTAATCTAGCGCGCGTGACAAGATCATATATTCCAACTGCGAATACGCCTACAAAGATAGATGTACCAAATGTACAACGAACTTCCTTCCCGGAGGCCCGAGATGCCAATACTGGTGAATATTAGCGGTTAGCCAATCATCTGCCCCTACACAAAAGCGTGGCATACCTCTTGGTTCAAATGATTCACATCCCTGGAAGAGGAAACCCATGACACAAGGTCCTGAAGAGCCTACCGTGAATCCAACTATCACTTACTTATTCTATCCAACTCATGAGGAAATTCTAAATTATGGAAGCGTCCTTGAAGAGACGAATCCTCCTTCCGAGAATCGTGAGATTTCGGTCTATTATGCTAGCTTAGATGATGTGTGGCGTAGAAATGAGATGATTGTCGACGATGCATTAGCATTTGTAGTAGCTACTTAGATCATGTGTGAGCGATGACATTGAACCGCGTTTTGTTGATGAATGTTGACGTAGAATTGATTGATCAAATTGAAAACAAGTAGTCCAAGTCGAACTCGATTCGCTTGCGAAACATAAGGTGTTTGGACTTGTAGCTCCTACTCCTCCACATGTGAAGCTCGTTGGCTATAAATGGGTTTTCGTTCAGAAGTGTAATGACAAGAATGAAATTATGCGTTACAAAGCTCGTATTGTTGCACAAGGCTTCTGACAACTGCCCGAGATTGACTATGACGAAACTTATTCACCCGTTATGGATGTGATTACTTTTCGCTACCTTATCAGTTTGGTAGTTTCCGAAAAACTGGATATACAGCTGATGGACGTAGTAACCACGCATCTTTATGGGAATCTTGATACGGAAATCTATATGAAAGTTCCCGAAAGACTAACATTGACTAGTTTAAATATTTCCAAACCCCGGAACACGCTCTCAATTCGGTTGAGGCATTAATGTGGTATAACCATCTGAGTAAGTATTTGACTAGTCTGGGATATATGAACAACGAACTATGCCCTTGTGTGTTCATTAAGAAGTCATATTCTGAATTTACGATTGTTGTAGTATATGTAGATGACATGAACCTTATTGAAACTCTTGAAGAGCTCGCGAGAATTCTTGTGCACCTGAAGTCAGAATTTGAGATGAAAGATCTAGGTAAGACTCGATACTGTCTTGGTCTCAAGATAGAGCATTGTTCGGGTGGAATCCTAGTACATCAATCGAACTAAACCCAGTAGCTGTTGCGCCGCTTTAATGAGGATAAAGCGAAGCATTCAAGTACTCCTATGGTCGTTCAATCGCTAGATGCAAAACAAGATTCTTTCCGCCCAAAGGAGGATGATGAAGAGATTTTGGAGCCTGAAGTTCTTTACCTAAGTGAAATAGGCGCTTTATTGTACTTAGCTCAATGCACCAGACCCGACATCTCATTCGCTATTAATCTTTTGGCAAGATACAATAATGTACCAACACCCAGACACTAGACTGGCATGAAAGACATCTTCCATTACCTTAAAGGTACTACGGATTTGGGCTTGTTTTATCCCTATGGATCCTTGAGTGATGTCGCACCCCATATTTCTCGAGTCGATCTTTACCGTTGGAGGCACTGCAATATCTTGAAAGTCAACTAAATAGACCTTAGTTGCCAGTTCGTCTAACCATGCTGAAATTCTCGCCTTACATGAAGCAACTCGGGAATGCTTTTGGTTGAGAGCAGTAGTGGGCTATATTTGAAGCTCCTGCGATCTTTATCCTACCGTTGATGTCCCGACGATGATTTTTGAAGATAAGGCAGCATGTATCAAATAGCTCAAGAAAGGTTATATCAAAGGAGACAACACCAAGCACATTGCACCGAAGTTTTTCTTTTCACATTAACAACAAGAGCATCAGAAGATTGAAGTCACGCAAATCCGTTCACAAGACAATCTAGCCAACCTCTTCACCAAATCACTACCGAAGATAACATTTCAGAAGGTTGTTCATGGAATTGGTATGCGTAAACTTTCTGATTGTAAAATTGCTATTTCTCTTTGGAATTATGTCAAACTCAGA
>JADOBS010300720.1:0-11081 GCA_015708375.1 Cydonia oblonga
TTTTTTTTTTTTTTTTTTTTTTTTTTTTAACAACGGGACAACCACCTGAAAGAAAATAAAAGATTACATAAGAACATCACAAGACAATGACATTCAAATTATATCTGCAATTAGCAATTGACGACAAAAAAGAATGTTTCTAATGAAGAAAAGCATGTGTTCGCAAGGGCTTTATGGAGGAAACCATCGTGCCCTGAACCCAATCTTTCAGGTACGTAACAATAACAGATTTGGGATCATTATAGAGAGCAATATGCTGTTCAAAAATACTTTTGTTTCGCCAGTGGTACAAAAACTAGCAAGTGATTCAAAAAATAAGTCTGCATTCCAAACTATGGAAGACTAAAATTTTGGAAGATATATTATTTTGGAACCAATTAGTAGTACATGCACCAATCAAAAATTGATCAAGAACGGAGAAACCCCTCCAAACTTTAGCAGCAAATGAGCAAACTATAAAGATGTGAATAATTGATTCAAAATAACAAACCATCACATTTGCCACATGAAGAATCTGTAGGCAACCCCGTCTATCTCGTTGAGCATGGTCAATAATTTGTCTAGCAACACAAGCCAAAGAAAAGAAAGCGCTTTAGGAGAAAAATGCAACTCCCAGATAAAGCTTCATCGCCACTTGGTATTCATATTAACGCATAGGTTCAACACATAAGCAGACTTCACAGTAAAGTTATCATCACTAGTTTATCTCATATACACTTGTCTGATGAGCCACCAATACTATCCACAAGAATATTGACAGTTTTATACACGATTATTTTAGGAAGGAAATGGAGCAAACTTTATGTATCCCAATTCTCACCATAGCAAAAATCAGACACGGACGACGTAAGCATAGTTGGCAACAGTCGTGGAAGAGAAAATTTTAGAAGAGACCCACAATTTGACCAATAGTCAGTCCAAAATTTAATATTCTCACTAGATCCAATACGCGAAAGCAAACATTTTTTCAACAACCGAGCAGCATCAATGAAAGCCTTTCTGAGTACTAGAAGCGCACTTGCACAAAGCAATATGAAACAGATGTTTATTCCCTCATGCTAGATATTTATCACATATCGCATGCACCCCCAGTCCATCATCCTGTTGAATCACCCCCCAAGAATTCTTAGCAAGCAAGACAGAGTTCATACTACGCATATTCTTGAGGCCTAATCCACCTTTAGGCGAACAAACTTGTATCTAGTTCGCCGGTCGAATTTTTTATTTGAATTGAATGGAGCCCCACAAAAAATTTCTATTAAGCTGATCAAGTTGATCAGAAGCAACTGGAAACTTGACAGTTTGCATAGCATTTCCCGAAAGAGAAGTAACAGCTTGAACCAAATTAGTTCACCCTGCTAGTGAGACTGTGAGAGTGAGCTTTCTAAGCAGCAAGTCTTCTTGGATCCGTTCTGTTAGAATTCATCTGTCTCACATCAACCAAAATGTTTGAGAACAAGCTCTTTAAATAGAATTACTCCACTCTAACTAACACCGAGGCATTTTGTATTAAAACCTCATACCTGACAGATTAAGCAAGTGGCCAAGTGAGGACAGTGTCGGTGTTGTTGGAGTGAGCTCATGACCCATCTACCTAAAATTTAAGACGTTCTACCAAGGATTTACTTTCGATATCAGCAACTTATAGTCTTGGATACCCATAAAGACCAGGGGCTTTAGTAGCTCCAATGGAAAACAGACTATTTAAATTCTGAGATCCGTAATTTCACCTTCCAATCCATCTATATCTTCTTGAAGCATTAGAGGATTATCACATAAATAATTACATTTCTAGGATGCAAATAGTACCCCTTCAAATAATTGATAAAATAAAACAAAATGCATATAAAATGGTGTGTTATTGGCACACTAAAATGGAAAAATAACACTAGATGTGAGCGCATAATGACTTTCTGTTGATAATAACTCTCTAAATAATTCCTAAATAAAGCTGTCAAATGACAAACTACAAAAAAGAATTTTAACTACCTTTTTATTTTTACATTCATATTCTACTTTCTTGACTCTTCTTCTCATCCTCACATCCTTTAGTCATTATCAGTTATTTAATAAATAAACGAATCATGAAATGCTGATATTTAATCTGTACAATTTTTCATTAATTTTTCCGGTTTGGAAATTGCATTTCTTGGTGCTCTTTTCCTCCCACAGTCCCACTCTCACTCTTCTACCCCACATTGTCTAACCCAAATTTTCAATCAAAGGAGCGTGACCTTTACTCTCCGCATTCGCGGGTGATACTGAGCAAATAAATAGTCTCCAAGAAAGATCACGAGAAGGAATTTTTTATTTACCATGGGCCGCCCTATCTATCCAACCAGTGATAAAATGGAGGCCCATTGAATTATGATTTTTTGCTTTTCTTTTTCTCTGCAAAACGCTGCCGTATCGCAGGCAAGTCTTGAGGACCAAGTCGGCTCACTCGATCGGCTTCCCGCATGGTTTTAAAGGAAACACGCGCGCATGAAGTGAAGAACTCCAAACCACACCTTCCTCCGGCTCATGATCGAAACATGTCACCTGCGCCTTTTGATCGGACGGCGGAGAGCGGCTCACTATTGCTACTTGGTCCCACCTCATCACTAACCCCGTTTTCCATCTTATGATTCTACTTTATTGAATTTCATGATTGATTAGATATAATCATATTATATGTACATGCGCGTGTGTGTATATATATATAGGGATGTGATATCTACACATTTCGTTTTACTTTTTACATATTTTTTTAATTTTCGATCGTCAGATTGGATGAATTAAAAAAGATTATCGGACAGAAATTATCAATGAATGTGTAAGAAGTAAAATAAAATATATGGATAACATATCTCTATATATATCTATGTGTGTATAAATATAGGATTATATTCACCTGTGAAATCTTCGGTTCTTGTATATTTTGGACATGCTTTTATTCCTTCCCAGCCGATCCACTTGTTACATCTCAAATTTTATGCTACAATCTTTCTCCTTACATCTTATTCGTCGTAATATTCATATTTTGTATTACTAAATAGAAAAATCTTTCGAGTCATATATTCATTATTCTTCACGTTAATCACGATTTCTTTTTTCAGTCTTCTTGAAAAAAAAAGTCAGGTCAAAAGTACCTCAATACCATCATCTAGATCTAATTCTCCTTTGAACACTCTTACAATATTAATTTTTAGGCGTTTGAAAAATTAAGAAATGACGTCTAGCACATCGAGACCTGTCTAGGCACCTGTCTAAATAGCGATCATCTTAAACAGAAAATAGATAACCTTTATTTTGCATTTTATTATTTTTCAATAAATTGTAATAGACTTGTTGAAAACTTAGATTAACACACATTACATGCATGTTTCCCATGTTTTCAATATGTTCTAAAACTTTATAATTTATATGTAATTTTATTTTGTAATTTGTGTATTCCAATGCAATTATTTATTTTTTAAGTATGAGAAGACACTTATTTATACAATATATAATAAATTTACTTAAATCTTCCTAGTCCGCCTAGCCCGCCCACCCCTCCGCCTAAGCCTCCCTCGCTGTCTAGGCGTTAGGCCCCAGACCGTCACTTAACTAGCGCTTAGCGTCTTTTAAAACCTTAATTAGTGGATAATTTTTTTACCGACAAGTCGCATTATATAAACAAATTTATGAAATTAGCATTGGACTGTTTCCATAAGGTAGGGTTAGCACCATCATGCAACAAATCCTTGGAGGAGTAAATCCAAATGGTCAATGCTAGAAGAATTTAAATTACGATAGACCCTTCAAATAAAACAAAAACAGTAACACAGAAAAAATACTTACAAAAATTGCATCCATGAAAAATTGGGGGAGGAAATGATGATTAGCAATATTTTAACAACTAATTTCCAAAACAAAAAAGGATTAAGTTGTCCACAAGTTGACAATAGCAAGCGTATATATGAAAAACTATTTGCTTTTGTATGTTTTATGTCCAAAGTAATCATTCTTAATTACTTCTCTTCATTTGGCCTTACATTCTTAACTATTACTTTGAGCTAATCACAAGTCAAAAAGGAAAAAAAGAAAAGGAGAAGATAATATGAACAAAGGGTGCCGAAAAAAAAAAAAAAAAAGCAACCCAAAACGATGGTGGCGGCCGCAACAAAAGTGGCAGTGTTGGTGGCGGTGGAGCCCCAAAGGCACCACCACTATACCTGCATAGTTTTGTGTCCATGGAGGGACTGAAAATCCATGTAAAATGGAGAAAGTTTGAAAGTGTTAGTCATATTCCGTACACGTCCCCCACCTGGAGCCGTTGAAACGGGGATTTGTCGGGAGGGTGCGGGTCATGGTTCATCTCTTGCCCCGCTTTGAGGCCATACAAAATACGCACTCGGATTAATATTTTAGTGCCCACTTATATATTTCATTTTGTTAATTTCCATACCACCTTATGCACAGTTGCGGATTCTGAATTTAAATATTTGGGGGTTCTAGTGTTAATACAAATAGAAATAGAGCGCAAAGCGTACAAAATTTATCCACTGTTGCATTTCATTTTGTTTATAGTGTTAATACAAAATTTATTACAAAATTTGAATCTTTGGGGGTTCTAGTGTTAATACAAAATTTAATACAAATAGAAATAGAGCGCAAAGCGTACAAAATTTATTCACTGTTGCATTTCATTGACATTTGATGGGCTTGTTGTCATCACCAAACTAATGTTACCCACATGTGAACAGACATCGACATATGTCGAATCAATCTCGTTTCAACGCTTTACCATATGGGAGAAACTGATATACAGAGAATTTATCAAATGTTTTAAAAAAAAAAAAAGAAAAAGAAAACTAAGCATGTGGTGGTGTTGTCAAATTGAAATATATTCTACTGCTCACTAAACATGTGGTAAACTAAACATGAGAGAAATTAATATAGAGAGAATTTGTTGAGTGATGTCGACGCAAAGTGTTGAGATATGCTTAACATGCATTACATCAAACATTTAGTAAGCACAAAAGAGACCCGTACCAAACATTCAGGAAGTTCTCGAAAGACCTTCACATGTATATTTTATGGACTCTGGGTGGTCCTAAAGCAACCAGGTCCCTATTTCCATCCGTCCATGCCCCTGCAGCCTAAACCTCAACATATTCGTTGACAAACATCATATTGGGTATTATTATCATTAACATTACAATTTAACGATATTTCTCTTCACTTATAAGTTGTTGATCTCACGTGTTATTCACGCGAATTTCAAGTTCGATATTTAATTATTACAATTGGCTAATCCTGTGACCTAACACAATTCCCCTAAAAAATAGAATATCAATTTATATGATAAAAAAAACTATAAGATATAACCAATATACTTTTATAAATTGTCATTAATTTACTCGCAACAAAGCACAACCTGATATTGAACTTTCTGTCGACCTCGCATATGTATATGTGAGTATGAACTCTCCTTAAAGGTTAAACAAAATAGAGAACAAAACTAATTAGGGTGTGTGGCAACAAAGATCCCTAAATTTTACCACATGTTTAGTTTCCGTCCTTGAACTCTCATATTAATTTCTCTCATCCTCCAACTTAACTCTATATTGTATGAGTGGTCCTTCATCCCGCCTTCTTTTTCGTCGAATTTAAGAGTATAATAATATTTTCATATAAAAAAAAGAATTAATCTATTTAAAAAGAGAAGAGCGCTCCTTAAGGTTAAAAAGGAGTTCATCCTCAAAATACTTCGTGGCCTACTCACATAATTTCGTCATGATCGGAATCGTTTATATTATAAATCACATCGTCTCTAAAAAATATCAATTAAAACTAAGATCATTTAGTCGATCCTTAAGGAGTTCTGATCATAAGCACTAAATTCTATGAATAAGTCACAAGATATTTTAAGGAGGCTTTTCTTCTTAGTCCTTGAGGAGCCAAGTCTTTCTTTTGAAAATTTCATTTTTTATTTATGAAATTTCTATTCTAGCCCTCAACTTAACGAAAAAGTTGATGAAATTAATAAAAATGACTACTAGAGCAACAAATAACATAATTTAAGGACAAGAGAAACTATTAATAGAGTTCATGGACGAAAATCAAACTCGTTGTATAGTTTAGAGACCTTTAATACAATTTAGCCATTAACCAACTAATTATGTACTTAATCATTTGATGGACGAAAACTAAACTCGTAGTATAATTCAGGATCCCTACTACGATTTATCCGTTAGCCAACTAATTATGTACTTAAGCATTTGACTATTTGAATATTTGTTTTCAAGTGTGACATGGTGAGGTGTTTCCAACGAACAAGAGACAGAGGCGTGTACACTTGTCAAATCAAGCCCATGAGTTGGGTAATTAATGTAAGAATTTCATTTTTTTTAATTTTAACTTTGAGGGTTAGTGGGTGAAATAATGATTAGTGAACGGACTTTGACGCCACTCAACCTTATGGGGGATCAAATTATCAAAATTCGTACCATGTTCAATTGTTGCCCATCACATAGGGCCCACGATTTGTGGTGTCCCGACCCCAATAAGCATCTTCCACTGTTGCCCCCCTCACATGCGGCCCCCGATTTGGGTTTCTATGATATTACACTGTCATCTAACAAGATATTTTTCTAAGTCTCGTAATCGGATTGATATGTTATAATATAAATAATTTTTTTTTCTGAATTATTCATTTATTTTATAACATATAAAATATCTGTCTAAATATTGGAAAAAAAGATCTTATAAAAAAACAATTATACATGCGGATTTTCTATGCTCTCGAGAAAAAATCTTCATTCAAGTATTGACCACCAACTTGCATTGTAAATTTGTAGTAAGAATCTTGTCGAAGGCATAAGAGAAACCATGCGAACAATTATCAAAGTGATCCTATAATAGCAAGTTCACCCCATTAAGACAATAATTGTTCCGTCAATTGAGCAAAGGCAATTACTACGTTTTGTAATAGTAATTGCCTAAGAGCATCTCCACTTCTTGAAATGAATGGCCCAGGCAATTCATATTAAAAAAATAATTCTTGAAATCCCTCTATCTTGACGTATCAAGCAGGAGCTTCAAACAAAGTGACACCTGTAAACAAAGGGCCACCATGCCCTTCCACCACTACGCGTCACTCGAATTCATTGCCTTTGGCTTAGGCGGACTTGTGTCACCAGTTGTCGGCAAATTATCTCTTCCTCCTCATCCCTTTTTGACGAAGAACGACTTTTCTTCCGTCGACGACTTTGCACTTGCCTACAACGAGACTTCATACAAGAGGACCTGATCCGATAGCCTCAACTCTCGATCGTCCAATTCCATTGTCACCGTCATAAAAAAAACACCTCATTGCACTACGGATTCTGGAATTCACACCACATCGCACTCCAATTTCATTTTTGGGGGACTGAATGAGAGAGAACGAGGTTACATAAGCTGACGTCATACGACCTCAGGCACTGGGTTGGGCAATTGTGGCTCGATTAAGCAATCAAACTCTGATTCATTTCACTGTAGCTTGACTAATTGGGCTTGGGGTAGAGAGCATTTGAGGGTATTGGGGGATTCAATCACCCAATTTGCAATTGGGATGGGTGGAAGTCCAACTCACATGCACCGAATCCCATCAGACTCCAAAGTTAAGTGAGTTTGGACGAGATAAGTACTAGGATGGGTGACCTTCTAGGAAGTCCTCGTGTTGCATCCCTCCACCTTTTAGTGACTCACAAACAAATGTATCTCTTTCACACGCCTAAGTCTTTGACCGAGAAATCAACAAAACAAAGGACACATATGCTTTAAGGAAAGACTGCCGTATATCAGGTGTCTGTTGTCGGTGACTTTAGATGGTTCCTTGAGTGCATTTTTTTGCGAGATTTGTGACCCTGTGTGGTTTCTGTATGGTTTAATTTCAATTTTTCCGTGGTTAAGGTTTAAGTTCCAAACTTGGGAGAATAGATTCTTCAGATATCCCTATGGATGAGGAGTATATGGACTATCTCTCAGTAACCTTTGAGGATAGTCTGGATCTTGAAGAGAGAATTACATAATCAGTTCATCTGGTGGGTCTACTTATCACTGATGTGGAGTTGTCCCAACTGATAATGAATGATGTGCTTAGAAATCTATAGAGGAAAATGGGTAACATCAAGGTTTCCAGAGCCAAACTGAATGTCTACTCTATTCAGGTGGGGGATGAGAAAGTGGCTAGAAGAATCTTGGAAGGTAATCCCTGGTTTATCAAAGGTGCATCATTTACTGTTAAATTCTGGCTTGTTTATCAATCGCTAGATGATATTAGTGGGAATCGTGCCATTTTTGGGGTTCAAGTTCATGGAATCCCTAGGAATCAATGTACTGTTAAGAATGCTCATATGTTGGGGGCTAAAATCGGTTCGATGTTGGAGGTTAAGGACCCAACAGTAACTGGGTTTTGTGGGTTCCTTCGCATCAGAATAGATCTTAATACTACTAGGCCTCTCCTTATGAATTTCACTATGCCATGTCCTACTAACGGTAGTCGTACCTTCTGCCTGAAATATAAGGAGTTGAAGAGTTTTTGTTATAAATGTGGGAGGCTCGGCCATGTTCGCAATTACCGGTGGAAGACCCCTATCAGTAAAGATGGGGATAACCGATACAACTCGGAATTGAGAGCAGTGGGGATCCTGAAAGCTATGATAATCCTTTTCCCTAACCAGATACCTCATCTTGTGTCTGGCGGTGCCAATGACGTTCAGTGGTGAGGGATGTGGGAATTGGAGTCACCACACGATGATGCTGATGTGGATAAGGAGGTACATGTTTGTGGGCCTGGAAAAATCAGTATGAGCAGTAGAAATTTTGATATTCAGGCTGCACCCCATTCTGTTGCTTATGGGTACAACGCAACTAACTCTATAGGTCTAGCCTTACAGGACGGTACGAGAAGTGCTGAGGCATCGATGGGTATGCCACGAAAGGTCTCTTTACTAGACTGGGGCAATATGGATCATCCAGACAACTTTGGGACACATTATAATGGGACCCTTACCCTTGTTGTAAATGGACTATCTTTGGAGAAAAATTGGTTTGATTCAAGAAAAGTCCCACATTGGGCATTCACAAATGCTACTGATATGCTGGCAAGCCCATTTGAAAATAAAGATATTGAGAAAGGCAAGGTGGCTAGGCCTAGTGGGATGTTAAGAATAATGGAATTAGAAAATGGGGAAAGGCTACCTTATACCTATCAAATGGTGGAGGACTCTCCACACTCTCACGTGGAACCTGACATCCTTACTACTGATGAGAAAGCTATTTGTGTTAATGAAGCCACCTCTAAAAGGAAAAATAGGGATGAACTCCACCAACCTGAGCAAAGATAGAAAACAGTGAATTTTATTGGTAAATTCTCACACTCCGCCATAATCAACAGTAGTGGTGGTGATAAGCATGGCCATGGAAGACATGGGAGAAAGCTGTGGGGACTCCAGAAGTATACTAAGGCTGGGCAAGAATGCGATCTCAGAGAGGTGCTTGTTAGCCCTTCCAAGGAGATGCAAGAAGCTGGGAGACTAGGATGGCTGGGTAAAAACAATGCAATGGTCAAAACTCAAGCACAATCGGTGGAGGCTGGCAAGTTCCAGCCCCGTCGAAAATAATAAAGATCATAGTATGGAACTGCCGAGGGCTTAGGAACCCTCGGAAAGTTCAAGATCTGTTGAGTTTCATTAAGCAGAAAGCTCCCAATTTGGTTTTCCTATGTGAAACCAAATGTAGTGTTGAAAGTATTATAAAAGTTCAATTGCATTGGGGTTTCTCGCATTGTTGGGGGTGAGTTATAGAGGTAAATCTGGAGGTCTTGGTTTGCTTTGGAAAGAAGAACTCGAAGTGCATATATTGTCATATTTTCTTCACCACATAGATGCCGAAATTGGCGGTATGGGTGATAAGGAACATTGGTATTTCATTGGCTTTATGGATATTCAAACACTTCGGATTGTGCACAGTCCTAGTCTCTTCTTCCAAACCTTGCTGGTGTTAATACATTTCCTTGGGTATGTGTTGGAGACTTCAATGAGATCCTAAAGCCAATGGAGAAAGTGGGAAGCCCTGCACAACAGATGGAACCAATTCTGGCATTCCGAAAAACGTTAGCAGATTGTCGTCTCATTGACTTAGGGTTCATTGGTGATCCGTTCACACGGAAGATAACCATAGTTAGGGGGATCAAGGAACATCTTGATAGGGCTTGGGCGACTGCCTAATGGAGAAATATGTTTTCTGTCTCTAAGGTTACTCACCTTAAATCGTGCAAGTCAGATCATATTCCTCTATTTCTTGAGCTCAGGCATATTGCCCTTAAACGAAATTATCATCTTTTTCAATTTGAGGAGTTGTGGATGCAGCATGAGGAGTGTGAGGAAGTTATCCGGTTAGCGTGAGAGACAAATGTAGTTGGGTATCCAATGTACCAAGTGTGTGAGAAGATTAAAGCTACGTATATGGCTCTTAATGCTTGGTAACATAAGATAGTCAAGGCAAGACTTGTGGAGATTCAGAAAGTTAGATACCAGTTAACAACGATTGATTCTCAACCCTATACAAATGTTTCTATTGCTGAGCCATATGGATTGATGCACCAGCTAAATTCTCTCATTCTTGCTGAGGAATCCTACTAGAGACAAAGATCAAAGGTTCAATGGTTGAAATTGAAGGATCGTAACACCGGCTTCTTCCATCAAAGAGCTAATTTCAGACGTCAAAAGAATAAAATTACTATCTCACGGCCAGAATCTGGACAATGAATTAATTGATGCCATTGAAAGCAAGGTAACATTAGAAATGAATGTTGAGCTCAAACGTGATTTCACTGCTGACGAAGTCCAAACTGCTATTTTTCAAATGCACCTCTTGAAATCTCCTAGCCCAGATGGTATGTCCCCTCTGTTTTTTCAAAAGTACTGGTTAACTATTGGTACTAATTGTTGGAAATGTGCCCTAAAACCAATCATATGATGATACTTTACGGACATTTCACATGTTAAACTAATCTAGTTTAATGTAGAGGGCAAAATTATTGTTTTAAGCTGTCTCATATAAATGTTATA
>JADOBS010300721.1:0-11084 GCA_015708375.1 Cydonia oblonga
TGAGGGGAGGAGTCCCTTTTATAGAATAAGGGCTCCTCCTCCTTTACACAAATTGTGGGCTTTAGTGTGAGGCCCAAATACGAGGCCCAATGCCCAAATATACGAGGCCCAATATATGGTACCAACAATTTCAATTATCAAAGGTAGTAACCCCTCGCCGCAAAACCTGTATAGTTTTCAGAAAATAATACTACGTATAAGTATGAAATCAAATGTATACTAATAGTAAATCCAGAAGTATACCACGACACAACATCTCATTAGCAATATAAATAATCATGTGCTTAATAATCCATACTAGCATGCAAGTCGGAGTCACATATGGTGACCTATACGACTGCACTCATATCTCATCAACCAATACTAGCACATAAGTTGGAGTTATCTATAGTGACATGTACGACTCACCCATATCTCATCAATCAATGCTAGCACATAAGTCGGAGACCCTATAGTGACATGTACAACTCATCCATATCTCATCAATCAATGCTAGCACATAAGTCGGAGTCACCTATAGAGACATGTACGACTCATCCATATCTCATCAATCAATGCTAGCACATAAGTCGGAGTCACCTATAGTGACCTGTACGACTGAATCTATAGCTCATCAAACATCCTTGCACACGAGTCGGAACCACCTCTAGTGGTCTGTATGACAGGGCTAGGTGTAAAAAAGTACGCTCAAGTGCTACGATCACTTGAAGACTGTGCGAATAATCGCGGGTCACCTACGAGTTGGAACCACCTATAGTGGTCTGTACGACATGCCTATGCACCTACCTTGAATCCAAGGTAAGTGTAAAGTGCGAGAGGTGAACATCAGGTGAATGACTGTGCCCTGGCCACTGGCAGGAGCACTAACACTGGGGTGCAGGTTTATGAGCTCTAAATGCATCTAATACTGCATGTACGACTCATAGTCAACTTGTACGACAATGTTGGAGTTGCCCATTATTGCAACCTGTACGACAGTGTCGGAGTTGCCTAAAACATAAATCTAGTCATGCCATAACCCCCTCATTTTAACTAATACCATAAACTCACCTGAACTTACATGTGTGTCATGCGTTCACCTTTGCACTTCAGAGCGTTCACAATAATTATGTGCATGTAATATACATATGGATATACCAGGATGTAAATATGAAATTTAACCATATCATAGTATTTCCAAATATATAAATATATATACAAATGGCATAAAATACATAAGCTGTAATGCCCCACCCCCGAACTATTTACGTTCGAAAATAATTATCGGTGATAAGCCCAACCAAACACTAGTTTAATTAACTATCATTACTAACTATTTTTCACTTCAATTTTACGATTCTTCACACATTGATTTATAACCAATAGTTAACCACCAAAACATAAGGTTAAATCTCACCTTTTCACCAAATTCCTTCACATTGCTCAATTCTCCAAACAACGCTTTTGTCTCGATTATTTAATCTCATTTATTATATGGCTGCATCTAACATATCGTTAGACTGCCTACGTACCCTAAACAGGGATCAAGCCATTCGTAGTTCACATCAATTATTTGTAGGTAACATGCATATGGATATACCATAACATAATCTAAACTCAATCATCTCATAGTACTTTAGAACATATGAATATATATATATATATATATATATAACATGGCACAAATTGCTTAATTCAATTTAAAAGTATTTTTGAAATTATCAATCATGTATATATATATATATATATATATACGATAAAAAGGAAAAGATCCACTCATCTGGAGTTTGCCTTACCATTTCCCTAGCATGTACATCAAGGCGTCCCGAACGAACGGCCCCTAGGATAATTTTCAAACCACATCTCAGAATTCTTATCAATAGATCATGTAACTTGTAAAACACATCCCTAAAGACATTTTAGAATGATTTAATGCCCATTGATCCAAAGTCAACCGTCGGTTAAGGATCGACGGTAGGGTCCATAACTCTATGTAACTCGATCCGGAAGATCCGCTCTTCGGATTTCCAATCAAAAACTTCCAAAGATACACATTATGCTTCTAAAACATTATCCTAAAATTTCATTATGATCCAACGGTTAGATCTCCGCCAATTGCCAAAACAAAGTGGCGGTTAACGTTTATTTTATGAACTTGCAAATCCAATTTGGAAAGATCCGTAAGATGGATTCTTGATCCGTCAATTCCTATAATCTCCAAATGTTATGTCTTATAACATATTAAAGTTTAGTAATGATCCAACGGTTGGATCATGGATTCATATAATAATCAAGCGATATACCTTAATCAAACTAGGTTCGGAATAATCCATTCACATCATATGGATATCAACTATGAACTCAGGGCATCTAATATGACTTAGAATAACATCTTCAATCCACTGGTCACGCGCTGCCGCGGGTGGCGGTCGGCCGCCCCAACTCGCCGGAAAAATTTAACTATTTCTTAAAATTCTCAAACTTCACAGAAATGAAAATCTTAGTGAGTAAAGCAAATTTCATACGTGTGACTAAGGCCAATTTGGCCGGAAAGGCCCCCAAATTGGCTCACGCTCGTCGGAAACCCTAAGGTGGGTGTTCTTCAATTCGGCTTCCTTGGTGTTCCAACACCCAACCACCAGTTGGGTATTGTTCATGGGTCCAAGGGAAGTTAATTAAGGGTGATGGTGAATGGTGATACTCACCGGATCGACGAATCGCCATCGAGAACCCTCGAGTTCTCCGATGGAGTTTTACCCGAATTAGACCTTAAAAACCCTTGATTTTTGGTGGAGATGGAAGAAGGAAGATAGTTGAGCAGGTTGCAGGTGAAGGAGATAGGAAAATCAGCTGAGAAATGGTAGGAATTTGCCTGAAATTGGCCGGTTTGAAAAATGGGTTGGTGGAGCACACAGGTTCCTGAAATGAGGAGGGAAAGAAAATGTCTTTCTTTTCTTTTCTTTTCTTTTTTTAACCCCCTCTCCAAAAGCTGATTGGTCCCCTTTAATTTAACTAACTTAACCTTTAACCCACATGTGGGAATTAAATAATTCCCACAATCTATAGTTCACAATTTCAAATTTCCGTATCTATACCGTTATAATCCGAACTCGCAAACGGTTTTCACTTATGCGTTCGTAGTGACAAGTACTACGAGGATACGCCAAGAAAACGAACCTTATGTGACACAACACTATGGTCAACAATGGTCAATGCATAAGATCGAAGGGCATTTCCATAAATTCACTTATCAAAATTATAATTTTTCGGGACTGGTCGTCACACATTTGAAATAACTTAAATGGATACTGATTAATATGCTTTAAAAAAAACATTTTTAGAAGCATGGTAGACCATATTTCTGTTTTTCTACTATCATTGGCAGTAGGTTTTTTTTTTAAAACTTTTTTTGTTTTACCTAACACATTTGATGTTCCAGATTTTTTTAATAAGCTATTTTTTTAAAGCACCACAATTACAAACCAGCCATTCCTATCTTTCACTCTCTTTCTCTCTCTTCTCCCCCTTATTCGTCCTTCTCTTTCTTATTTCTTCTTCAAACTTATCTCTCTCTCTCTCTTTCTCTCTCTCTCCTCATCTTTTTCTTCATATTGTACCATAAATTTATGAGTGTTTTTCTCTTTTTTTAAGAACGATTGAAATTTTAGGTTTTTTTTTAGTATTTGAATTTGAGGTTTGGATTGGTTTGGATGCATGAATTTTGAAACTAATTTTGCAAAAGTGCTAAAAAATTTGAAACTAATCATGCAAAAGTACTAAAAATTTTAAACTAATCTTGTAGAGCGTTGAAAATTTTGAAAATGATCTTGCAGAAATACTTTGAAACTGATCTTGCAGATATGCTGGAATTTTGAATCTGGCAGAATTGTTGAAATTTTGAAACTGATATTGCAGAAATGCTGAAATTTTGAACTGATCTTGCAAAAGTGCTAACATATTTTAGATTGATCTTGCTGAAGTACTGAAATTTTGAAATTGATCTTGTAGAAAGGCAGAAATATTTTAAATTGATCTTGCATGAATTAATTTTTACAAATCTAATATTAGTTTGAAGTTTTTAGAGATGGTGCCAGTTTGTAGTTTTGGTTGGTTAAGTAACAAGTCTATTGGAGCATGACTGGAATATTAAAAGGGGTGTTTTGATATAGGTGCCTCAATTTTGTAATTCTTAGATTTAACATCCATAGCCTTTAGACTTTTGATCAAACATTCTTATCAAATTTTTAATAACAAAAATTACATATATTTGGTTTACCAATCAAATGACAAATTAATATCACCTAAATTCTAAAATCTAGGAGATATATTATCCCATAATTCATTTCAAACGACACTTTTCATTACCCAAATAAAAAATAGGGTAAATTACATAAAATCTTACAAATTTGTGACAATGTTATACCTCCGTCAGGTTTTCTGTTAATTTATCTGTTAAGTGCTGACGTGGCTAAAGGCGGGGGCCACTTACTAATCCAACTGGATTAAATATAATTAAATATATTTTTAATAATTAAATATTAAAAAATTAAAAATAAATTATTATTTTTATATAAAATTGTGGGATCCACCTCTATAATCATTCCCCACCCGTCCCTCATAACCTTTCTCTTCTTTCTCATCTCTCTCTCTCGCCTCTCTCTCTTCTCTCTCTACAACCTGCATCCCTAAAATCCCAAAGCCCAGAAACCCGTTCCACCCTTCCCCCCCAACCTTCCTCCACCACCCACCCTCTCTTTCTCCTCTCACTCTCTTGCTTCTCTTTACTTTCTATGGGCAACATGCATCCCCAAAATCCCAAAACCCATTACAAATCTCAAAATGCAAAAGCTCATAAAACCTCCCAAATCTCGAGAAGGCGGCCCTGTTCGACTTCGACCTCACCCTTTCTATCCATATGGTGCAGGGATTAGAAAGAGATGGAGTGTCTCTGATTTGGGGCTAGGGATTAGAGACAGAGAAGGAGTTTCTCTGATTTGGGGGTGGGCTTGGGTGGGGAGAAGGGGTGTGTCTGATTTGGGAATGGGCTCGGGTGAGGAAGACGAACTGGGTTTTTTTTTTTTTTTTTGGTACATGAACAAGGACTTTTGGAAGTTGGTTTGGTCGGATTAGACAGGAAATGAGGTGGTTTACTTCTCGGAGCTTAGAGAGATAGAGAGAGAAACAAAAGCTTAGAGAGAGAGAGTTCTAGAGTGTTCATCGGGGAAAAGGAAAAGAAGAAAGAAAAGGGGAAGAAAAGAAAATGGGCCGGGTTACAACACAACATAGTGGGTCCCACACTTGTCCCACGATTTTATATAAAAAATAATTTTTTTTAAATTTTTAATATTTAATTATTAAAATATATTTAATTATTTTTTAATCCAGTTGGATTAGTAAGTGGCCCCCGCCTCTAGCCATGTCAGTACTTAATAGATAAATTAACAGAAAAAATGACAGAGGTTTGACATTGTCACAAATTCGTAAGATGAGGTATGATAGCGTCATTCGACCTATAGTTGAGTTAGTTTTATGTAATTTACCCTAAAAAATATCATTAAATTTTAAAAAATACAAATAATATCCTATTAAACATAACGTACCAATTATGGACATGATATATGAATGCACATATGTATTAAACATAACGTACCAATAGCTTGGTACATAATTGGTACATTATATATGTGACAGCACGTCCCTAATTTTACGAATTTATGAATTTTAAAAGCATGAATTGACGAAAACGGCCTAAAGATGAGGGTTTTGACTTTTGTTGACCAACATATTGGGAGATGTATGAAACATCCTTTTAACATTTTCCCGAAGTATTCAATGTTACAAACAGGCGTAGGCAAAATCGAAATTGGAGTTACGATTAAAATTTTACGAAGCATCGAATACCGAAGGTAAACGCATAATTCCATGTTAGAGGTATTTTAATATGTTGCTTTGTGTGACATGTGGTGCCCACGCCCCATACCTCCACCACTCCCCCTTGCCTTTTCTTCCCATTTTCCAGATCTGCCAACTCTTTCTCTTCTTGGGTCACTTCCCATTTGTCAATCAGATTTCTTCACCCACACTTACACTCCACCAATCAAAACTCTTCATTTCCTCTCTCTCTTCTTCCTTATGCTCTCTCTAAACCGAGACCTCTCTCTCATTCTCTACAAACATACACATACACATGCTTGATCATCATCAAACTCACCATCTTAACGAATGCTCGCCTTCGAACCTGAGACATAATGGAAGCAAGACTTCAGCACTTGTACACCAGGCCAGGAAGAAGACCATCATCACCTCCATTTTCCATTTTCATGGTAACCTTCCAACGTACACAACCAAGATTAACTTTGGAACCCTTGGATCTCAAATCTCTCTTGTTTTGATCCCCTAATGTTGTTTTAGTCTTAATTAAGGGGTTTATGGGTGGTTTAAATTGCAGATCGAATCTCGGGGAAGAGTTTTCCCCAAATTTTGGAAGAAAGAAACTGTGACCGTTGAGTAACTTTCAGATCCATTTTTTGTTCGTGTTCAGCCTCCATTGATCCTGGATTTTGGTATGATCTTGTTTTCCTCATTACAAGCTTCAACTACATAGGTAGAACATTAGAAATAGTTAAGTTTCGAACTAGAAATCAGCCTTCAAAGTTGGGATGAAAAATCTTGGTTTCTGGAAAATTTTGACCGTGGCCATTTGGCCACTTTCAGGCCAAATTCTTAGACAACACGAACCACATTTGAACTTTCTGTGAATATGGATCGATTCATTTCATTTATAGCTTTCATTTGGTCTTTGTAGAATTGTTTTTGGTTGAGAATCGAGCTCGTTAAAAGCTCTGGAAGTTGGACCTTCAACCTGCAAAACGCAGGAACTCGTGAAGAAGACAAGTACAGTTGTATTCGCAGACACGTGGGCATGTGTGGTTTCACATGGGTCATCGGTGCGTGTAGTGCATGGCTGTCTGTGCAGCCACTTGTGGCGGCGCATGACGGCAAATCCGACCTCTGGTCGGCGTGTGGTCGATGTGTGTGGGTCCGTGACGTCGAGTAGATCAATTTCGTATATTCAAACCTTATATTTGGGCAATCTACGAAGGTTTTATTTAAGTTTCCTTTTATGTGTTATAAACTAAGTTAATTAATAATTTCACATATAGGGGAAACGTATCCCAAGGACGTACAGGGTCAAGCAAGGCTCGGAGACTTCGTTTCGATTGCGTATCTGTGAGTGGGTTGTTTATTTCTATATATATGGCTTATAGTTTCCACAAAATGCATTTAAATGATTTATGCCTATTATGCGAATTTTAGTTTAATTTGGTAAATGTGCATTGTGTTTGGAATTATAAAATGGCTATGGCATGTTTGACACACCCCGACCCGAAGATCAGGGCGTGCTGGCCGTCACGTGAGCATGACATAACCATAAGTGATGTGCGGAAGCGTTAAAGATAAGAGAAATACGAATAATTAAGACCAATTACTAGCTAAGATAGGTGCTAGTACGAGGTTAAGTGTGAATACAAATTCAGAGCATAAATAAGTCTAGGTGCAGTCAAGCAGGACAATTACTAAATTACAACACCCAAAGGTGATGTCCTACATTTATGGTGAACTGTCAGAACCTCCGCAATCCCTCGTGATCCACCTGAAGCAATCTCACCTAAAACTTGGAGGGGCGCAAAACAAAGTTGTGAGTGGGCAAAAACAAATCTTTTCAAAATCATTTCATTTCTCAAATCATTCTAACCCCTCGCTGTAAAACCTATATACTTTCCCAGAATATATATATATATATATATATATATGTACATATTTCAAAACCATGCTCAAAGATAGTGATATGCAAAGTATATGCCATGCCAATGATATGCAAAGTATATGCCATGCCAAATATATCTCATCAAACCATATAAGCAATTCAGGTGAAATAAACTCATCATAGATAATAACATCTCAACTGAGTGATCAGGACGGCTGAAACTATAGCTCATAATCAATCTCAACACATCACATCATAATATATCTATCCTGCACACGAGTCGGAACCACCTCTAGTGGTCTGTACAACAAGCCTGGGTGTAAAATAAATATGCTCTAGTGCTACAATCATGTGAAGACTGTGCAAATGATTGCGGGTCACCTACGAGTCGGAACCACTTCTAGTGGTATGTATGACAAGCATGTGCACCTAACTTGGATCCAAGGTGAGCATGTGGTGCAGGAGGTGAACAACACATGAAAGACTGTGCCTTAACTCTGGGCAGGAGCACTAACATTGGGGTGCAGGTTTATGAGCTTTCAATGTATCTCACATAATCATAATTTCACATAACCATTCTATAAGTCACCTGATACTTACTTGTGTGTCCTCAGCACCAGTCACCATTATATGCAACTAATAATGCATGAATAAAATAGATAAATACTTTGCATGACATTCCATAACACAAAATCAATCAATTTCATTTTCTGGGAAAAACATCGAGTATATAGGTATATATATAAAACGAAAAGCCCACTCACGGATAAGTCGAAGGGTCATAGCCCCCAAGCCTCGATTGATGGCGCTCGTCCTCGGGATAGGCCTCACCTATATGCGAAATAACTAAATAAACGTTATTTTAGGTAGACAAAACTATCTAATAACTTCTCATACAATGCTCAAATGGGGTAAATAAATATACCACCATGATCTACACAACCTCACGAACATCACCGTATTTTTAGAATATTTTTTCGAGGCTCCACGCACCCTTACCCGCCGGCCAAGGCACGGCCAGACTCGCGGCCCACGCGCAGGCACGTGCCTGGTACACTGACGGCACAGTTGACGTCATAAGGAACATTCCGTCGAATATTCCGTTAGGTCCCTAATAAAAAATAACGGCATCAGGTAACGCCGTTAGAATATTCCGTCAAACTTGACGGAATATTCCTCCTTCTTCTACCTTCAGCTCCGGCGACCATCGCTGTCGCCGGAAAACTGGGAATTCTTTAGAACCTTATATCTCCGTCATTTCTAACCCAAATTCAATGAAACTTGAACCAAATTAAAGCTTAGGACGAGTAGAACACAACCATACCTGTTTTAAGTTCCAAAAATCATTGGATCATGACGGAGAAAGCTCGATAATTCTGGTCAAACTTAAAACTCTTCGATCTCGACTTTCCGATGTCCAAATCACTCCATTCTTCTTCTCCGAGCTTCGTAAGGATGATCTAAAACTCCCTAGCAACTTAAAAACTCCTAAAAACCACGCATTTACATGTGCATGAACAATGCACAAAATCGGGGTTAGGGTTTCTCGGGTTTTACAAGCTTTCACGTCTCAAAAAGGGTATAAATGAACTCAAGAGCTTACAAGGAGTTTGAATATTACCTTGTTGACGTCGATTCGTGCGTGAGAGGTGAATTTAAAGTTCGTCCGTATGTTTTGTATGGATTTTCTGAAAAATCCGAGAGGGAGAAGAGAGAGAGTACGGGAGATAGAGTGTTTGGGGGTGTGTGGATGTGTGGTGGTCCTAGTTGGGTCACTAACCAACCAAAAAAAAATACTTCACTAACCAACCAAAAAAAAATACTTTAAGTCCTTTAGTTCACTTAGATCCAAAATAATAGTTTTTTATATACTTAGTCCATAACCAAACTAAGTACTCATCACTTCCAAGGGTACATTAGTAATTTCACGTCATCGATAAATATAAATCCGGGATGGGCTGTGACAATGTTCATACGTAAATTTACCTGCTTATAATTATGGTATTGTGGTAGAATACTAAAATGGTTCTACAGGACGCGCAGGTAAATTTAGGTGAGTTTAGTATATTGATTTGAATTGTATGGCATACATATATTCATATAGTTAGCTCATCATTACTACACCTAGGTGTTAGTGCTCCCGCCCGGGGCTAGGGCTAGCATTCACGTGTATGTTCACCTCCCGCACCGTATGCTCATCTTGGATCCAAGTAGGTGTTCGCTTGTCGTACAGGTCTCGTTAGGTGACCCCGACTTGTAGGTGATTGTGCCTAGTACAAGCTTCACATGATCGTAGCACTAGAGCGTATATTATTATTACACATAGATGTCGTACAAGTCACATTAGGTGACTCCGACTTGTGTGATATATTGATGAGCCATAGGTGTAGTTGTACAGGTCGAGTGAGATGATTCCAACTTGTGTGCTAGTATATTGTCAAGCAAATGCCTATATTTCCATTATTGTTGAATTATTCCTATTGTGGCATATTTCTGATATACATTGTTGGCATACATTAAATCTTCATACTTATACGTAGTATGATTTTAAGAAAATTATACTTGTTTTACGACAAGGGATTAGTATATTTAAAAATAAAGGTTTTCTTACAAACGTTGTCTTGCTGACCCACTCAACTTTGTTTTTCGCCCTTCCAGGTTTAGCAGCTGTGCTTACGTGTAAACGAGGATTCTGGCAGATCTCAGTAGATGGTTATCTTTAGTGGTATTACCCTCACCCTAATTACTGTACGGTTCTTATGCTCTACCATTATATGTGAAATGGGTGCAATCCCACTCACCTGCGCACTCTTTTGTTTAGGCACTTTTAGGTTTAAATTTATTCACATTTTTTTCCACTACACTACAATTTATGGCTTCGTCACCCTCCAGATGTCGGCCAACACAACTCGATTTGGAGTCCAAGTGGACTTTCCAGGTTGGGGTGTGTCAATATAATCTTAGTTTTGGTATGTATTAATATTTTGGTACATTACAGATTATTAATTTTGGTACGTTATGTGATTCTTGTTCTAGTATGTACCATTGTGGAGCCAAAAATAATCACAAGGCGACACGTGGATATTTTGGCAAAAGAGGACCAAACTACCCCTGAGGTACACCGAGATTTCGACTCGCGAGCAGCAGACAATCGTTTTCAACAAAGTCAAAAATCCTCCAAAAGAGGTAAACAATTCAAAGTCTATCTCACAAATTCCCTTTTGCAAAGTAACCTCCAAATTATTATGTTAATTAGTTAATTAATGGATTAATTACCCAATTAATCCATTAAATACCAATCAAGTCACCCAAATAACCACAAAGTATCCCCAAAAAC
>JADOBS010300722.1:0-11084 GCA_015708375.1 Cydonia oblonga
TTGAGGTTGTGTTTGGAGATTTGAGTGATCATTGGATATAATGCCAGCATTTCCCTCTTCTCCAAACACAACCTCAACCCACTCGGCCACAATAAAAGACGATATTTGAGTATGACGGTCTGTTATAGTTATGTGATAATATGAATTTACGTGTTATAATATTAATAATAAATAATATAGTATTGAGGTTATGGGTAATGCCCAGACGCTGGTGACGAGAGTAATCACTATTTTCCTAAACTTTTTATGAAACTAAAAGATAATATTAATAGGGAATTGTTATTAGCACTTCAAAAATCTCATTCTACACTTCAAACTTTCTATATTTGGAAAGAAAAATATACTTGTGAGGAGTATAGAATGAGATTTTTGAAGTGCCAATAACACTTCTCTATTAATATGTCATACACTAAAACTGTAGTGTTAATAGGTACATGTAATACGCCTTCAGAGAAAATCAACTTGAATCATGTTGGGTAAGAAGATAACTATAGTAAAGAACTTCTCGCCATAGCTGCTAAAGAAAAGAGAAAACTTATTTCAGAGTGGAAGTTGAAGGGACAATGTGCCGATATTGTTGATACTCTGACCTTTCAATTGTTAGTATGTCATCGATAAACAGAACTACAGTTAACCCTTCGTGTAGAAGGACTAATACGTATATTTGCATGTGCATATACAAATATATGAATTTGAGTTTTCTTTTAGTTGGAGTTTTGAGAGAAATGAATTGAATTTCATTGCTTTGGAAGCCAGGAATCTGAGCCTTTCTCTGCGTCTCTCTGCCTACATTCTAAAATCACTTTCTTTCTCTCCCGGAGATTCTCTTGCTTTCTTTCTCTCTTTCTCTCTCGGCCTTTTAATTTTGACGATGCCTGGTGCCTTGTTCTCCTCCCTCTTTTCTTTCAAGCCGTCTGTCACGTAATTTCTCTCTCCCTCTCTGTCTTTCTCTGTCTCACTGTACCCGTCCCTTTCAAGGTTCTTCGTGATTCCGGCGAAGTCCTCTTAGTCTCTTCCTATACATAAGAAGCTCAATACTCTTAGTCTCTTCCTATACATAAGAAGCTCAATATTCAATGGCTCCTTCAGGTGTCAACCAGCTTTCTCACCCTTGTATATATGGTATAACATATATATATATACGTACATGTATATATATTCAACTTTAATTTTTTCAATCGTTGATTATCTGGACATCTGTTTTCTTGTATTGTTGGAACAGAGGACTTTGTTTTTATAGTTGGGAGATGTTGTTGAAATATTTGTGGTAAGCAGGGGATTTTGTTTCTTCGAACACAGAGAGGAAGTCGCGCTTTATGAAATGGCTCGGTAAACTTTTCAGGAGTGGGCCTAGTCGTCGAGAAGCCGCCGCTGGTAGTAGCCGGAATCCGCAGCTTATTGGTGACGAAAACATGTTTTGGCAGGCGCCACCTCGATCCTTGGTTTGAACACCAATCCCTCTCCTATTTTTCTGATCACGTTTTCTTAAATTCGGATTGTTCATATATGTTAGTATTGTTCTTGTTTGGATTAAAAAATTTATGGCATATTTTTGTTTTCGATTTTCGGCTGCAAAATATGCCCTTTGCTTGCAGTACAAGGGATTCAATCTGAAATGGGTGGATGCTAAGAATATTTACTTTTCTTGAGATTGCAAGATATGGGGTTTGCTTATATCTTTACTCGGATTTTCACTTTCATCCATGTAGGTCATTTTTGTTATGTTTTCACTTTGGTCGAATCCGTCAACTGAGTTGATTTTTCCATCAATTTTTTGTGCACATATTCTCATTCAAAAAATCATCCAAGTTGGAAGGATTATTTGATGAATTGGACTAAATGATGCTAACGTATGAAACTATAAGAACGAAAGTGCAACAAGGAGAACTACAACGACGAAAGTGAGAATCCGAGTAAACTACTGGAACTATTGGTGCATTTCTAAATTAGTTTCGTTGTCTTTTCGTGATCAGGATGACAACTCTAGATCACAGAAGGAGAAAGAGGAGTTAGACCATGCAATTGCAGTGTCTCTGGCTGAAGATTTGAAAAAACCAAGTGGTAGGTTTCCATTCTTCAAGATCCGAACTCTGAGTACAACCCTCTGTATTGCGCGCGCGCGGGGGTTTTCACAATGTCGTTATTGAGGATTTAAAATTTTCAATTTCCAGGACACAGATGGCAGACAGAAAAAGATGAAGAGCTTGCTAGGTCACTTCAGGAAGGTCTGAATCCACCTTTGTATCCTCCATATGCCCCAGCTCCTCCACCGTATTATCCCTGCGGACAACAAAGGTAACATTTTTTTCGGGTTTCATGTAGCTTAGGAACTTCAACTTGTTCAATGTTTGTTTGCATACCAAATTGCTGGGTTAATGAAGCTTGAAAGTAGCTGCTACTAATCCTGTGGTTTTTGTGTCTGATTAGCAGAATATGTGGCGGTTGTAAACGCGACATAAGCTATGGCAACTACCTGGGTTGCATGGGGACTTTTTTTCATCCCCAGTGCTTCTGTTGCCGTTCTTGTGGCCACCCAATTGTTGAGAACGAGGTAGCTTCTCTTCCTTGGACTCGAACGACTCTGTTTTTTTTTTTCGCTACGGTCTAGTTCTTACCGATGTTTTCTCTTGATCGAAGTTTTCTTTGTCAGGGAGGGATCCATATCACAAGTCTTGCTTTAAAGATCTGGCTCATCCCAAGTGTGAAGTTTGCCATCAATTTGTAAGAAAAGTCTATTTTCTAAATAAATAGAAATGTTATTGTAACCTACTTCGACATAAACAATTCTTTGCTTTGAAAATTTTCAGATTCCAACAAATCGAGCTGGTTTGATCGAGTACAGATGCCATCCGTTTTGGTCACAAAAGTACTGTCCAGCACATGAACATGATAACACATCTCGTTGCTGCAGTTGCGAACGCTTAGAGGTACTAATCTACACTAGCAAGAAAATTTTGTCCTCGAAAACTAGTATCTCCTCCAAGTATTTCTTGAAAATGCAACATCACGAGTGCTAAATCAAAATTTTCTGCTTTCTTCTTTTTCTTCCATTTGAAGTCTTGGGATGCAAGGTACGTTTCACTGGGTGACGGGCGGAGTATATGCTTTGAGTGCATGGAATCCGCTATCATGGACACCGATGACTGTCAGACGCTGTATCACACTATACGAGACTATTATGAAGGGATGAACATGCAACTGGATCAGCAAATACCCATGCTTCTTGTCGAAAGACAAGCACTTAACGAAGCTATTGTAGGCGAAAAGAGTGTAATGTCGAATTCCCTGCTCTGTTGTTTGAGTTTTTTCGGTTTGGGGAATTCTTCTAATTCATGACTGGTTCTTTGCAGGGCCTCCACCACATGCCCGAGACTAGAGGTTTATGCCTTTCCGAAGAGCAGACTGTCACCAGTGTACGAATTTAGACGATTCTACCAATTCTCTTTTCGATCTTTCTTAAAATTGAAATGATTCGTGAAGCTGACCTCAACGAATTTTCTAATCAGATCCTCAAAAGGCCGAGAATCGGGGGGCAAAAAAATCAATTTACCGGGATGAGAACACAACCTCAGAAATTGACTCGAAAATGCGAAGTTACTGCCATTCTTGTTCTCTATGGCCTCCCAAGGTAATGCTAGTTGGTTCTTTCAACTAAAAAAATTACTTGTAGAAGACTAGCACTACGCCAAGTTCATCTGATCGTTTTCAATATTCATGTTGGATGCAGGTTACTAACAGGTGCCATTCTTGCCCATGAATTGATGCACGGCTGGTTACGCCTCAAAGGTAGCATGTATTTCCAAAGCTTTCCTCACACAAACCTAAACCCGAAACCCTAAGCCCCGAACCTCGCCCGCCTTTTTATTGGACTCAATTTCTTGTTTAATTTGACAATGCAGGCTACCGGAACCTTAATCCCGAGGTAGAGGAAGGCATCTGCCAGGTGCTTTCATACATGTGGCTTGAGTCAGAAGTAATGCCGGAATTAAAAAACATGCCGTCTTCATCTGCATCTACTTCCACGGCTTCCTCTTCCTCATCCTCTTCCACGTTTTCATCGAAAAAAGGTGGAAAATCGAAAGTTGAACACAAACTAGGGGAGTTTTTCATGCACCAAATCGCCAACGATTCTTCACCTGCATACGGAGGAGGGTTTCGAGCAGCCAATGCAGCTGCCATCAAGTATGGTTTGCGTCGTACATTGGATCACATTCGCCTCACTGGAAACTTCCCATTGTAACGACGAAAAATAATGTTGCTGTTTCACTGATGTCTTTGCCTTTGTACGGCCATTGAAGTCTGAAGATATATTAGTTTGCTCAACCCTAATAACGGATTGAGCTCGTCCCAGAAGCATACAGGCTCAAATTGTCACTCTTCCAATCAAATATTAATAAATAATAAATAAATATTAATGTATTTCTTTTCTTTGAGATGGGCGATTCTTTTGTTCTATAACTTTTAAAGGAGTGCGCGTTATGGAATTTTCTGAGAGAGGTTTTGTGACAGATTTCTTCGTATGAGAGCAAGCTGGTGGGCACATGAGCGATTCCCCAATGTATAGAAAAATTCTTGTGAAAGACGGGCATATTTCCAGAGACAGATTAGTTTTTCAAAGTTACGGTCACACTGCCAAGTAATGTTAGCAATTTGAGTCTAATAATATAGATGAATGACGATATAACCGTGACAGTTACGCTGAGAAACTCGCGTTAGAAGTGTGATTAGGTGATGAATGAATTACAGCAGCAGGAAACGTCCCATAAATTGAAGATTTCTGAGAAAGGATTGAATATTTCTGGTAACTGCAAGAGAGTTGCTTCGCATACAAATTCTAAATGTGAGAGATATAGGATCGTCAATCTATACATTGGAAAAATTTGTTCCTCGCGGCAGCATCGCAAAACTAACCACCATGAGATTTTGTTATAACAGCGTCGTTCACGCCCCTCATACAGTATCGCTTTCGGAAAGATGAGTATTTAGCCAACTATATAGCAGCACTGACGTCCGCTAAAAGCATCTTCAACGTCTCGTACGTCATGAAACAGATACCAACACCGGGAACCACCTTGTAGTATTCTGGTAGGATACCTCTATAGAAGCCACGCAACCCTTCTGTTTTGAAGATGTGCTTAAATGTGCCAAAAAGGCCTGTTGTGTAGACCCGGGCACGGCCACCAGCGCCTTCCAGCTGCTTCCGCCGCCTCACAAGATCCAGTGGAAAGGTTGCTGCATAATACAATTGAGAATAAAATGAAAAGAGCAGGACACCATTGTTGCATACCATCATACTATAATACTGTTTCAAGACTAGATTTTCCAAGGTCATGAAATCAGATATCGAACAGTTAACAAGTCAATTATAACAATGCATCGACAGTAACACATGACAAGTCAAGACGAGAAAAAAGGCACAACAAAGATCAAAGCAATGAAAATAAACCTAAAACATATGAGCAGACTACTAGCACTATGCAATCACTCCAAGAAAGATTGAGTAATATTGGCTGTTCGACTACCACCACTTTGCAGCATGACAATCCAGTGCAGGTTTAATGAATTTTAGTTTTTTCGGGCGTGATAATGAGGTGTTCAAATATTCTACAGGTCAGTCAGCAAATGATTTTGAACGCCAACACTCGCATTTCATGACATAATGGAAGACAGTCAGCCTTATATAAAGTATATTTGAAGATTATGATCCAAGAGAAGGCAACACCCCAAGGACATCCCCTCATGCACTTGTGAGGGCATTAAGGATCACAATACCTATGAAGCCATTGGAAAGAGGAAGCCTAAGTGAGAAGCATACCTCAAAGAGGACACCTCTCACATTTGATAACTGAAGATATAGGTTCACCTGAGAGCAGTTCCACCCTAGAATAGAACCGACTGCAAACCTTTGGGAGACAAGTCACCGAAGAAACGTGGGAAAGATGATGTTAATCAAAACAAGATCTTTATCATAAGAAAAAAATTAAGTTAGATGAATGATGGAGCACAGAAGATTTCTTGTCAGCTTCCTTACTAAGATAGTAAGATTCTCCAGATACCAAATTAAAAAAACCACTCCAGTCGGGTTTCTGGCTCTAGGGATCAGTCTGGTTAGAGACTTGGTGCAGAGCCTGCACCACAACCTGTTTTCTCTGTCTGCATCAAAAGCATAGAAAACATCTATGTACATTAACTTTTATGTATTATTGACATTTCTAATTAAACAAACCAAATTATTTCAACCACATTGTTAACTGTAACAGCCTGTTCTAATTAGATTTCAATGCATCAGATTATGTTTGAGGTATTTCACCAAAATTACATAATAAAATATGTAACAGAAAACATTATCAAAGTAGTAAATAGTGAAAGGAAAATGTGCATTAATTACAAACTATGACTTCCATCAAGAACAACCACCCAGACTATCTGACACAAGAAACTATGTGACACAAAAAACTATATATAATCACTTTTCAAGAGAATATGGAAAGTGTAAGATCACTCACCTGTTGATGATGCAATTCCTGAAAGGCTCCCACAAGCAAGACTAACCAACACAGTAGAATCCTCGGGCCTGAAGTGAAGACAACGAAATTAGCAAATTAGCATTATAGTGTTAGGCCTAAAGAAAGCATGCATGCAAAGGTAGTTGTAATATAAGACCATAAAACCACAGAATCGATTGATAAAGAAACCCACCTATGTGACTGCCAAGAAGCTCTCAAGGTCTCATACACTGAAAAACTGATAGCTATATTGGGCCCAACACCCTGCATTACAGACAATAGAGAAGTTGGAATAAACACCAAAAGAGGATCATAGGCATAAATGAAGTTAAAAGAAAATAACATGAGCATACCAAGAGGGTTGCTCCGAGTCCCTTATAGAGACCCAAAATACCCTCATCCCGGGTAATAGTTCGCAGCGTATGCCAAATTCCTTTGTAGTACATCACATTTGTCTGCAAATTTCCCACTAATGAATATGGAGCAAAATGCACATGAAAAGGCAGAGAGCTTAAATTCAATCATAGACTAACATACAGTAATCCATAAAGGATGAAATGGTTCAGAGTACAGTTGAACATATTCCCCTGTAGGTATTGATTCAAATATACAACTAGACTGTAAATTCTGGGGAAGTGTTAAAGAAAAGCATACGCTAATTACCAATGACAAAACACGGCAAGCATTCCCAAAAATGTCAATCAATGGTTCAACAACTTAACAAATCAGTAAATAAAATCTAGTAAAAGAAAGCAGTTTCTTTCCAAATATGCCAATATGGTCTTACCTGAGCTGCAAGGCGCGTTCTTACAAGATCCAAAGGATATGTAACTGATGCAGCTGTTATTCCCGCCAATCCTCCACCCACAAAATGCACGCAAAGGTCCGTACTCAAGTTGTCCCTATGATTTTCCAGTGCTGGAACTTTTTGTAAAAACTGTACCACATAAAACCCAATGAATTAAACATCAAGCAATGACAAAATAACTTGAACAATTGAACTGTATGAAGGTAATATGAACCAGGCATTTTTACCAACCTTTTTATATTGCTCGTATGAATAGAAATTGACCGAAGAATAAGGAAGACGATGAGCAATTGTCACCAAATTTCCTTTCCAGAAAGCTCTAAAACCTTCTTCACTAGCAATTCTCGAGGCCTCACGCCATATGCTAGCTTTTCGCATCGTCACAACATCCGAGTGCATACCTTGCACCTAAAATGATAGCATGATATCAACAAAGCAGCTCCGTCGTTCAGTAATCATAACAAAGCCCAATCTATACTTGGTCAGTAACCCGAAAACTCCGACATTTCAAAGTTCATATTTTTACCCAAATTTTCATTAAAACTAAAACCGAGCATGACCCATTGTTCACTAAAACCCAATCTTCCCTTGATCAGTAACTCGAAAACTCCCGACTTTTAATTCAAAGTTCATTTTTTAAACCAAATTTCATTAAACAGAACACTCCATAGACCAAAATAATATATCACAAGTCCATAAATTAAACAAAAACTCACCAATCGGCTTGCAAAAACAAACATTAAAGAAGAAGAAAAGAAAGGAAAAAGACCCACCTGAAAGAGAATAGTGAGGCGAGCGAGAGGTGCCGTGCAAGTCTTACTGAGAGAGCCGGCGACACCTCCGGCGAGAAACTGTGACACCGCACCGATCTGAGACTGTTGGTGCAGCGGCTTCGGCTGTTTCTGCGGCAGAGACTGCGCGAGCGTCCTCACGCCACCTTCAACGGCCACGCCTCCATGGCCAGTATTCAGAGCTCTCTGCCCTCCTTCCACCACCACCCCAACTCTCGCCTCCGTCTGCATTTCTGGGTTGCCCTAGAATCCCCTAACTTCGCCACGAAGAAACTTCAACCCCAATTACCAAAGCCTGAGAGAAATTGAACGCTGTGAAAAACCCTAAAGATTAGAAATTGCAGGAACCCCGACGCAGTTCTGTGCTTCTGCTTTGGAGCTTCTTCTTCCTCTCGTCTGCTCTCTCTCCCTAATTTGAACGCAGGAAGGTGGAGAAGAATGTACGAGGCGACGTCGTTTGGATAGCTTCGCGGCAACGGTGCGTTTTAAGAAAGATTAGGGTTTTGCGTCGTCGTCACTTAAGAAGGCAGTTGCAGCTCCAGTGCAGTCAGTCCTATTCTAGCACAGACAAGTGTCGGTTTTCTATTCGCCACTAAAAAAGGACGTTGATAGGTAAACGTCAATAAGTGGAATGTCTACGGTGTAGGTCGTGTTACAATAGAACTGGATGCAGACAATTATTGCTGTCGCGGAATATCTGATATACCGAGTATTTTGGCTTTTCGAATATGCTTTGCGCTCGCAGATTCAAGTTCGCAGGCGTACATTCATAGATAAATACTTCGGTGACAGCTGGCAGGTTGCCGTTTGTAATAGAACTGAATCCCTTCCGAACTCAAAGAATTGAGCTCAATGATCTAATGATTCGGATTATTAAAATTTGATCAAACGATTCAAGCCATTAAAATTTGATCTAACGGCTACAATTATTATAACTTTAGAGGGATCCTCTGTTTGTAGTCGTTGGATCAAATTTCAATGGCCCGAATCATTTGATTCTTAGGCACAGATTTTTTGGATCTGGAGGGGATCCTATTCCGTTGTAATAAGTCGGTTTACTGCATTCTCCACTACCTGGCTGCCACGTAGGATTTTAAAAGACTAACTATTCAAATTTTTTTGTCTCTTTTCTTCTTTTTTATTTTGAACTACGGACCAACAGTTCCACAAAAGAAGAGGATTCTCTTCCCTCCTAATCTAGGAAAAGAGAGAATCCTCCTCCGCAAAATCAATTTACGCCCATCCACTATTTAACATTTTTTATCCTCATTTTCTCATGACTTTTTCTAAGAAATGGAAATTACATCATTCTATTGTCATGTTTGGTGAACTTGGGAGATATATTGTTAAAAAAAATGTCTAGGCAGCCGCCAAGGCACTAGGTAGAGACCGGGCGCTCCGACTAGGGTGAAGCCTCTAGGCCTACGCAGTTTAGGAGGCTTTAGGCGGTCCTATGCGGTTCAATATTTTTTTAGGTTAGGGGTTTTTTTTTTTTGTTTGTCAAACGATAAATTTTGTTAAATTAATCACCGACGGAGTTCGAACCCACACCGTTATGCAATGGCTCAACTCCTGTCCACCACTGTGGTGAAGAGTCACTTGCTTTGGAGATAGTTTCTTGTGAAACAACATTAAGTTTTCTTGTAAAATAACTCTAAATCCATATTCTATTTTATGTATTCAATCAAGTGTAGTCACTTGTTTATATGTTTGTATTGTTATATAATAGAATTAAATAACTCGTCTAGGTTTCACCTAGGCCCCTAGACGTTAGGTTCTTATTCTCTACCCGACTAGCTCCTAGCTTTCTAAAACACTGGGGAAATAAAATGGAAAAGAAAGAGAAAATTTAGTTTAATTATGAGGGAAAAGTAAGAAGAAAAAAAAAGTGGTATGAAAAGTTATTATGGGTGTATTTTGATCACATTTTCAAAATTTGACGTCTACACAAACGCGTAATTTTATGATTTACGCATTAATATAAAGGTCAACGAGAAGTGTCTTTAATTGTGACCCAAATGTGATTTTGACATGGTATAACTTTCACGAAATATATACAAAAAAGTATGGCAGAACATCATTCTTCTTCCCTTTAGTGGTAGGTTGATTGCATGAACTTGTAAAAAGAAAGTGGAACTTGGATGGCTTTGAGTCCAAGCAAGATATTATCTTTTTCGTATTCCTAAATCAAAGTAAACCCTAGCCAACATGATCTCTTCAAATGTTTGAATTCAAGATTCCAAATAACATGTTTCTCTTGAGGAATTGAATTTCAAACCCTTTTAATGAAACATTGTTGACCTAATCAAACTGAAGATTGCAGAAAGCTAAATGCGAAAATTATTTTCCCATACTTTAGATCAAATTTTAAACATGATTTAAGATTGAAGTTGCATTTTGATTCTTATAAAGTTTTGTTCCACCCGATATTTTAAATTAAATTATTACATTATTACATTATTTATTTTTCATAATTGTAACTGGTATATGCCCATACACAAAGTGTGTGTCAAATTTTTTATTTTGTTTATAAAATTGAAGGAGAGATGAAGAGAGTGAGAGAGAACGTGGGAGTAAGGAGAGATGAGAAATGTTTAATTTTTAATTTTTATTTGGCTTTATTTGTTTTTATTTTTTTAAATTAGAAATGTTAAAGTCACTTGTATGTGAGACTTAAACAAAAACAGTAAATTTTTGTCTTATAAAGTTATGTTACTGCCCTTAACTTTTTGGGTAAATTACACTTTCATACCTCATGTTTAGGGTCTATTTCAATTCTTTACAACATCTTCAAAACATTTTACTTTCATACCTTAAGTACTATTTTATTTCAAAATAATACCTCCGTTACATTTTCCATTCATTGATCCGTTAAGTGATGATGTGGCTGCCACATATATGCCACGTGGCAAAAAAAAAATTATTTTATTTTTTAAAACCTGAATTTTCTCCAAAAAAAAAAAAAAAAAAAAAAAAAAA
>JADOBS010300723.1:0-11085 GCA_015708375.1 Cydonia oblonga
ATGTAAAGCTCCAACAGTGAGAACCTGATTTTAGAAGTTTTTAGTATGTCATACGTTGGAGGAGGGGAGAGAGGGGGAGGGGGGAGGGGGGAGGGGGAGGCGAAGGAAATTAAGATAGCCTCCAGTTTCGAAGTACTGGGAGCAGTTGATATTAAACAAGGTTAAAGTTTCTTAAATATATGAAATGCATGCACATAATAAAGTCATCAATCATCATACATACCACATGACTGTCAGGAGGTTCACGTGGAGTTATCCACCTATGAATAAACTGAGGAACCTGCTTTTGTGCTTCACGTGTCAAAGGATAGTAATCATGCTCAGGGGTAATCACCAAGTCAAATCTATTTAGATGCAACCTGGGATGTAGTATCTGCGAAACAGATGGAAAATGGTGGTGCCAATAAAAATTAGAAGATAATGAACATTTTGGGTATTCAAATGACATGGCAAAAACAGCCGCAGCCACCAAAAAGAGAAGAAGATTGGATTGTTGAGCTACTGAAAATTATGAACCTAGTCACAGACTAAAGGTCCTTTCCAGGCAAGCAAGCAAATGATTTCCATAACTGTACTAAAGAGGCATCCACTCCAAAGATCTCTCCAACCTTAGCAACGAATAAAGAGAAAATTGCGCACTTCTTTTGAAGAGAAAATTGTACACTTCCAAAAACTAAACCCTCATTGCAAAACAGATGAGCAAAGGCATACTCAAGCAAATTCATAACATACTTGATGACATCAATTGAAATTTTATAACAGAAATGGAGATACTAACTTCATGAAATCAAAGAGAGAATATGACCCTAAAGACAAATAAAAAATACTGAAATTTGATGACACTAACCAATGAACAAAGAAAAGGGTCAATTCCAAACCCATTTGTGTACTCATATACCCAAAACTACTCACTCAATCAAAACAATAACATAGTACAGTTTAGATCCTGTAAGGTTGAGAAGTTGAGAAGATGTGTTAAAACCACTTAGAATGCACAGGCCAAAAGTAAGTCACGCAGTCAGGGAAACCATGATATCCATAGATTTTGAAAACCAGATAATCTAAAATCTTAAATTACCCCTTTTTAGCCATTACATCAGTAACAGTATATCTGGAACCAAAACTCTCATACAGAATTACGTGCAAAAGGCAGCGAGTAGCACTAGTAGTGTTTTCCATAATAACAAGCATCAGTATGATGTAGAAACAGCATACAGATATAAATTCAAAGTGGCCATTGCTACATAATTCAAAGGCCTGGTAAAGCCAAGAAAACTATAAGAAAGGTAGAACGAAATGTTGAAAACAAATATAATGGATGACTATATATAATCACCAGAAGGTTGTTCTGTGTTAAAAAAAATAAAAACCACACTTCCAAACTACTTTAAGCACAAAAATAAAACTTGAAAGTAAAATATCCAGAAACTATCTCAAGTTGACCTAAATACTGTCACAATAAATATAAACATTGTGACATATTCATTCATCGTCATTTCTGCATTTACCGCTAAACCATGTAACTTAATAAAAAATCAAGTCCAAATTCATTTCGGAATAGAATATATAGCTAATAACTGATACAGGAAAAACAAGGTCCCATTGACAAACCTGAACAACAAATACATTGTCAGATGCAAGTTGTTTAATAGAACTTGCAACAGAAATGGTATCCCTTCCAGAAGCTACCACCAATATAGGTCCATCCCTGAAAAAGAAAAGAATGATTACCAAAAGTTAGACAGGTATCAAGTCAAGCACCACATTCTAAATTTTAAGAGGCAAATGCCATTCTGGTTATTAGCATGTTTATTTCCTGAATAAACATTTTGATTTTTGCTTTTGTTTTATTTTTACGTTACCCAGAAATCTCCCAAACCACATTGCCGACTCAGAATCGAAACTATGCCCCCAGCAACTGTACAATCTTTTGGACACAGGAAACTCCAGAAAATAGCTAATAGGTTCCCTAAGGAACCCCAGACCACGTTGAAGCAAACCTGAGGTCCACTCAACCAACTCACACCGCTGAATACATTATTTAGGCAAACAATTGAAGAATACACTTCTTATAACTAACAGTGAACTGTGAAAGAGGAGAAGAAATATTTACTTTTCAAAATTCTGACAAACCATTGTCACAATCTGCTGGACATCAGCTTCTAAAACACATTTCAACCCCGCACTGCCACCATTTTCTGCAGGTCGAGGCAAAACTTTCTGCCCCCGATACGTTAATAAAATACAGATCTGTCTTAGAATGTAATATAAATTTTTGTGAAGAGAAACTGGGAGCCAGTGAAGCCACTCATTCAATCCTCCTTTCGGCCTTGTAACCCGCTGCATGACATTGTCAAATTAAAAGATAAACAGAGTCAAAAAGTGAAACTGATGTGAGAATAAATTCTGGGATGGGGCGGGACTCTTAATTACAAAAGGTTACAGTGATGTTAACACCGTGTTTCCAGACAATAATTGGGACAATAATTGGTTGCAACTTGTGATATTACTAGTATTTTTCAAATCGCAAGAACTATAAAGGCCTGATCTTTCAGATGTTATTGCTTCAAGTAGTTAGGGAACCACATGCATGATATAAAAACAGGAAGAAAGTAACAATGAAAGATAATAATTCAGACATTTGCATCACAAAGGAGATATAGTTAACATGCATATTGCATGCTCAAATTATTAATTGAAACTTGCAAAATTTATAATAAAATTAAGCTTCAAACGCATATTAGAAGCAATAATTTCTTTACAGCAAGAAAGGTACTGTAACAAGCAATCACAAGGATGACCTCCAAACACGAGACACAAGTAATATAAAAACGAAACCTTTTCTAGTTGCTATGGCTACCACCTTTGATGAAGACACCAATACATCAAAGACCACCTAATTATTCTTATCAAAACTGATAAATAGTAACAAAGCAAGTCACAGAACCCTCTGCCAATGACCAATAAAACATCTCATACGTCTTGAAGAACAATGCAGCTTTGGTAAAATGTAATTGGTTCACACCAATTCTAGTTGGATTTGATAGAGAAATCTATTTCAGCCTAAACTAGTTTAAAGTCAAAGTCGGGATGAAATATTGAGGATGAAATACACAAGGGGCACATTTTGTAATCAACCGTCCAGTAAGATTAATTGACAAAATATTGAATGTCATATGTTTTGCATTTCATTGTTAGTCTTGAATGGTTATAATTCTTTAAGCGATCATATATGTTTTCCTTTTGGTCGATAAGATGAATTGAACTATTGTCATTAACTCCGTCAAGGCTTACAACTCAATGGATTGAT
The DNA here is from genome assembly GCA_015708375.1 of Cydonia oblonga. Classification (NCBI taxonomy): domain Eukaryota; kingdom Viridiplantae; phylum Streptophyta; class Magnoliopsida; order Rosales; family Rosaceae; genus Cydonia; species Cydonia oblonga. The sequence continues at coordinate 3,311 of JADOBS010300723.1, forward strand.
GGTTAAACCTCACATCCAATTAATGAAACCAGATATTGAATACCAACTTTCTACTAGAAAACTTCTGAACTGGCACTGACCCCAACATATGTAATTCGACAGTATTTTTTCTTTTCAGAAAATTAATTTAAACTCGCTCCATTACAAGTAACCAGCCTGGTCTTGTGGATTGCCAAACATCCAAGTCGATAGCAATACTGAGTTTATAACATTAAACAACGACAACAAATCATTCAGGTTCACAAAAACCAAGCCTTATTAAACTTTTAACGAAATTCAGCATAGAGAGCAATGTTCAACTAACACTGTAGAACCCATAACCACAAAACAGGAAACAATGAACGGAAACAGATTCAAAGAAGAACGCGGCCGCTTTTCAGTGAAAACACATTCAAAACTAGTAGAGTAAATTGTAGCAATGGTCCCTTAACTTTAACTTAATTGGAGCACTGGTCCCTTAACTAAAAATCCATTACTATTGGTCTCTCAACTCATCAAAACGTGCAGCTATGGTCCCTCAACTAAAAATCCATTACCATTGGTCCCTCAACTAAAAATTCATTACCATTAGTCCCTCAACTTTAACCCAATTGGAGCAATGGTCCCTCAAACTTTAACCCAATTGTAGCAATGGTCCTTCCAACATAACTCATTTTGATAAAATTCCGACGAAGTTGACGAAAAAGACCATAGCTACACGTTTTGATGAGTTGAGAGACCCCAATTGTAGCAATGGTCCTTCCAACCTAACTTATTTTGAAAAAATGCTGACAAAGTTGACAAAAAGGACCATAGCTACACATTTTGATGAGTTTAGGGATCAATGGTAATGGATTTTTAGTTGACCATTGCTCCAATTTGATTAAAGTTGAAGGACCATTGCTACAATTTACTCAAACTAGTATGCAACAAATAAATAAACCTATAACAGATTCGTGTACTGGACACCGATATAACATCGTTGTCTAACTGCTAGAGTAATCAAACATTATACTTCAGTAAGTTGCCAACACCTTTATATTCCCTTCAACTAAAATAATTTCAACAAACAAAAAGTACACTAATTTCTAATAAGAACCTAGTAAAACATGCATTTAGGTTGTAAAAGACTAAAATTCATACAATTGCGATATGTTCTTGAGTTTGAAATTACAACCATCACACAAAAATTAGTACGAAATAATTAATGGGTAGTTTAGCATACAAAATTATAACCATAATTTGGAGAAATCAAAAGGATTAAACCCATGATTAGGTTTAATCACGTAACTTACATATAAGACATGCTTATCAGCGAGGCCGAGAGCGCGAACCAAGCCGATGCTCTGATTCTCCGAACCCGGGGAGCCGTTGCCAATCACGACGGCGCGCCTAACGACGCCGTACACACCGCCTTCGAAGATTTCCGGCGTGCGCAGTTTGGGACCGGGCGGCTCCGGAAGCTGTATGGGCCTCATGAAAGTTAACAACTTCGGATTCGGATGTTCAATTCGAAGCGTAATGCAAAGGAGGTTGAAGGCGGAAAGATTTGGTGCGAACTCACGGTAGTTAATTTCCCTCTGCCCGCTGTTTGGCTGTCAAGAGAGTCACCGAGCGAAAGAAAAAGGAAATTATTTTGTATAGGCCTTTTGGGTTATTACAATTTCTTCGTAGAGTAACTAGAGTTAAAAAATAAAAAATAAAAAATAAAAAATTAATAATAATAAAAAAAATTTAACAAAACACTCTTTATATTGTTTATTTTTAACGTTAAAGACATTTTTATTTTTAAAAAAAATCACTCTTAAACTATTCACTTACAATACCTTTTTGACATTTTGATTAAAACTCAAAGTTTTCAAATTCTTTTCATTAGTTTTCCTATAAAAAAAAAAAAAAGGGAAAGAAAAAAAAGAACATAATTCATTTATGACTCATTTAGAAGAGTTCTTCTAACATGTCCAATGTGGGGCATATTGTCGATGATGCGAAGGTTTGCTCCTCAGGATCACCGGAGCTAGGTTGCCCACACTTGTCGTGAAGCCAATTATATTGCTTACTCAGTGGTGTAGCCAATTGTATTGCTCACTCGTGGTGTAGCCAGAATTTTCAAATAATGAGGTCATAATATCAACTAAAAGTTTCACCGGGCAATTTCATCAAGCACCTAGCAGGCACCCTACCAATACCTGCCAACTTATGTCAAAAGTTTGTGCCAATATATGTCGACGATTACTATTATTTGTAGAGGCTTGTTGAGTGTGGATATGATACCGTGGAGTAATGTTGAAGATTGCCAAGACTTGTCAACTAGGATAATTCATCAAGTACATGGTACGTACAATAAAGTCGCACATAAAAAAAAGAGACAAATATAACATAAGAAAATAGAAGTAGGAGGAGGAGTTTGTAATTTAGTTTGCCTTAATTGTTTATATGGGTGAAATACAAACAGTGTTTTAAAAGGATAATACTTGCACACTAACTGGTCATTATCCAAAATTTACTGACTCCAATCAAACAAAGACACATGTCCATTTTCAAATCTCAAATCACACAACCAAACACCCCTGGTTCTGCGTACCAGTCATCCTTCTTCTACCTCTCTCTGCCACAGTCCTCTCCAGACCTGCAAAAAATTGCAAATTCTTTCACAAAAGCTATTACCCATCTACTGAACCCACTGATTTATTTTTAGATTAAAAAAAAAGGTTCATGCTCTTTTTCGAGGTTCTTTTTCACCCACTGATTGTTACCACTATGGAGATCCATATTAATTTATGGCACAAAATATGGCTTCAAGATCTTGCTCGTCACAACAAACATCACCAGGTTGACATCAAATGGTAAGAGCAACTCTCCGGCTTGATGGTGACAGGTCGCAATCATCGTCGTCGTCCATAACGGAGGACGACGATCACAGTCTCTGTGGAAGAAAGGGATTGGGGTGGGTTGTAGGAAAGAGGGATTAGGGGGTCACCGGAGCAGACAGAGGTTGCGGGTGGGTCGACGGAGAAGTGGGGATTCAGTGTTCGATGAAGGAGAAGAATGATGTTTGGTTTGCAGAATAGGAGATGTTTGGCTGTGTGATTGGAGACTTGACAATGGACACGTGTCTTTATTATATTGGACTAGTAAAAGGTCAGAAAATTTTGGGTACTGAACAGTCAGTGCCCAAGTATTATCCGTTTTAAAAACCTCACCCCAAGGCGCGCCTAGGTGGCTTTGGAGGCAGGCGGGAGGAAAATCGCCTCTATTTTGTGAGTAAGCAAAAAACTCCCCTAACTTTGTCAGGGTGTGTTTGGACGGCCGAGGCGCGCCTGAAGCGTTCACTGGGCGTCCTTGTTTTGCTTTTTGAGTTGTCCAAATTTAAAATTTTCTAGTTGCAGGACTTCTGTCTTTCCATCGAAGAAGATAAATTGCAAGGTGTTTTTTTTTTATTTATATTTTTTTCTCTTTAAATTTTAAAATGACCCTACTTTTCTAACATTTATTACCCTACTATCTTCTTTTATGTTCACTTTTTGTTTTTTATATTATTTTTTTCTCATATACAAGATAGATAAGCATCTTTTAATTTTTGTTTTTATTATTTTTTTAAGATAAAGAAGCATATTTTCCTGAATATTCTGCCAGTAGGAAAATAAACATTTTTTTGTTTTTATTTTTTTAACCTTTTACTATTTTTGAAAAGAAACATTATGATCTTATTTCTTTTTTTAAGACTACATATCCTACCCAAGTATTACTCAAAACTCTCATACACACACACGCATGTTTGATTTCTACTCTATTTGTTTGATTGTTGATTAATATGATTGCTTTGTTAAATTTGTTTGTGATGTGAGTTTGTGACTTATGCACTTTTGAATAACAGTGAATATTTGTTTTACAAAGTATTATATATATTTTTATTTATTATATATAATTGTATATTATATATAGGGAATTGTTGTTAGCATTTCTAAAAATCTCATTCTACACTCCTCACAAGTGTATTTTTCTTTCTAATTATAAAACTTTTGGAGTGCCAAATAAGATTTTTAGAGTGCTAATAACAATTCCCTATATATATCTAATTTAGTCCATGAATTATCACGTGAGTGAAAATTAGGTCACTCAACTATTTTTTTTCAAAAAAAATCAATCTTTGAAATTATAAAAATGTGCCAATTACATCCCTAATATTATATTCGAAGCTATTATATTCAATTTTCCATCAATTTAAGTCACGTTACTTGCATGTGATACACATTGGAGGGTGAATTGGTAATTTTTCATAAAGAAATAGTGCATAGAGTTAACTTTAGAGGGTAAATTAGACGTTAGATTCACAACCTATATGAAATGTTAAGGGCTTATAGAAGAGAAAATGACGATATTACACTCTAAAGAAATAGTGCATGGAGTTAACTTTAGAGGGTAAATTAGACGTTAGATTCACAACCTATATGAAATGTTAAGGGCTTATAGAAGAGAAAATGACGATATTACACTCTAAAGTGTGTCAAGTGACTTAATTAACGAAAAACTGGATAAAATAACTTTGAATATAATAGTAAGGATGAAATTAGTAATTTTTAATGAATTTAAGGACTTATTTTACCGAAAAAACAATTCAGTGACCTAATTTTCACTGAGGTGATAATTCAATGACCTATTCTCGTCGTCTAGCACGATATGCCCTCCACAACGACTCTACCTTCTACTCATGGTTTGAGGAACCACCAGATTTCATTTCTAACTTGTTATTATCTGATTGTAATTGACCTGGGCTTTGCTTGTAAATGGCTTGATTGCATGCTGTTTTATCGATTTCTTTTTGTTGAGTGGAATCTACTATTGTTACTATAAAAAATGATTGAAAGCAAAATGTTTTTAAAACCAATTCTTAGTAAAAATCTTTGCGAATGGTGGAAAAGCACTTTAAGTGCTTGGCAAAAAACGCTTTCAATCATTTTAAAAACACTTCCAAACTGCCTATATTCTATTTAGCTTGTCACGCACTCTTATTTATTTATAATCATCAAAATAAATAAATAAATAAAATTAACAGCCAAAACTAAACACAAGTGTGTGAAAGTCCAACTTGAATGTCTTTCTTGTTGTTGAACCAATTTGAATGTCTTAAATACCAAAATTATCTAAGCGATAAAAAGTAATATAGATTTTAGTAGGATATATATGTTGTAAACTTCTAGTTTAAGTGTGATTGTGTAAATCCTAAATTAGATTTGATTCTAGTTATTCTTTCCTATATGGACTTGTATTCCTTGGAGGAGAAGAATTTCTTCTCTCTTATTTCTATAAATAAAGGCACTGCGTAGGGGGAATAACACACACATTCCTTTACACAACCCTACAAACACATCTCTCTCTATGTCACCAGCCCCCTTCCCTTGTCAGATAAAATAGGCCACAACACGTTATCAGCACGCTCCTACCACTGCGCTTGGGAATCTGGCGTGGAAGCTTTTTGCATCAAACCAGTTCACAAATATCATCATGCAATCAGGTTCTTCCAAAACAATGGTTTTTATCTCGATATTTTTGCAACCCTGATAGCATGAACATTCACCATAATGCATGACCCAACTTTACATTTTTTCGAATTTTAGATTCTACATAAATTGTGTATGCATTATATTCATAATTGTTGAATTATGTGAATTTGATATTTTCCATGAATTGCATCCTATATCTGCTCATGCATTAAATTATTTGTCAATATGCATTGAATTATAATATGGAAATAAAGAAAAAAAATTAAAAAAACAATTTCTAGGGACCCAAGCCACAGCTGGAGCCCGAAGCTCCAAACCTTTGGAACCCAGCCCAAAAACCCCGACGCCTTTCATGGCGTCACAAGCATGGCCTGCAGCCATGCCCAGCCACTACGGCTGCAATCCTGGACGACCTGCAATCATCCCCGACATTATTTTTGGCTGAGATTAGTATGAATCTCCCCGGATTTCGAAAACCCAAATTCGAATCCTAGGTTTTTCTTTGGTTTTTGGGCTTCGAGACCTTCTCCGTCACACCATACTAGTTCCATGTCAAATACAACAACTCGTTTCGAGTTCTTTTGACCAGAAGACAGTCGCCTACAATGGTGGTGTAGACCTTCGTCCTCGGTGACCACACCCAGCGAATTTGGGGTTTTCTTATGGTTTCCCAATTGGGCTGGCCATCTCGGCATGTGACAGGAAAAAAAATTATTATCATTTTTTTTGTAACTAGGCTCAGCTGATGTGGCCCAACATGTGACACCAGCCCGAGGATTATGGTGTCTTTGCGCCCGCGATGCATCGGATCCTAGCTTGCAGTTGGTGCCTCAGTTCACTTGCATTGCGTTGTACATGATCAGCGTCCATCTGGGCCTTTATTTCTTAAACTTGGTCCTTGCGGCCCATTTGCTGCTACTGGGCATGCAACCCAAATACTAATTGAGGCATGATCAACCTATGCCCACCATAGCTCAGTTTTGGGCCTGGACCTCACGGTACAAATTTGCTCAGTCCACCCGTGGGTTTTGGCCTATGTTTTTTGGCCCCGAGCTTAATTGTTTATTTTTTTTAGACAATTTGAGTTTTATTATTTTTTCACCCAAACTTTAGATTTGGCACAAAGTCTAAATAATTAATTCAATTATAATTATAGACCTAAAGTTTTATTTGCATATTTCCTTGTTCCATATTTCTGTATATATATTTGTGTTTGTCTGCAGGAATATATGAACCTGAACTTCGTAATTATTTTGAAATCTGAAGTTTCTACAAACATGCCTTGTTTGAAAACCTGAAGTTTTCCTTAAAAACATCACCCATGAAAACCCGAAGTTTTTTTCATGCAAATTTAAACCAATACATATCTATTAGAACCTGAATGTTCTACTCTTATGTGAATGGATTGATTTTTTTTTATCCATTACACTAATCATATCTTGTCCATTCATTTTGTGATAGGAACATGTCGAATTTGAACACACTCGACTTTACCACTTTGGAAGTCTGTGGAAGGAAATATCTCAAGTGGGTCCAAGATGTGAAGCTCCACCTCACTGCAAAGAATTTGCATCCCGCCATTGAAGATGAGATGAACAATCCAGTTGGGGAAACTGAGAAAGCCACTGCCATGATCTTCATCTAAAGACATATTCATGATGCACTACAAACCGAATACCTTGTTGAGGAGGATCCATGAGCACTCTGGGTCGCTTTGGCTGATCGCTTTGATCACCAAATGGACATCTTCTTGCCTAAAGCAAGACATGACTGGCAGTATTTGTGCTTCCAATACTTTAAGTTTTAGAATGAATATAATTCTGAAGTTTGTCGAATCCGATCACTTTTCAAATTCTGTAACGAGACCTTGACCGAAGAGTATCTCCTGAAGAAGACCTATTTGACCTTCTCTGCTACTAATATTTTCCTGCAACAATAATATAGGGCTCATAATTCACTAAATTCTCGGATTTGATCTCTGTTTTACTTTTCGCTGAAAAGCAAAATTAGCTGTTGATGAAAAATCATCAAGCTCGACATACTAGGGTGACTGCTGTTCCTGAAGCACACTATAGCACAAACAAACGCCTAAAACGCCAAAATAGGCATGGTAAGTGTTGGAAATGTGCCCTAAAACCAATCATATGATGATACTTTACGGACAATTCACATGTTAAACTAATCTAGTTTAATATAAAGGGCAAAGATTATTGTTTTAAGCTGTCTCATATAAATGTTATATGCTTGAACAATAAGTCCAAGGAATATGCAATTGGGGAATGTGATCTAAAG
>JADOBS010300724.1:0-11086 GCA_015708375.1 Cydonia oblonga
CTGTCACAAAATATTATATGCTATCTGCACCCCCTTTTCTTTATCCGGTCGAACCCCACTTGTTATCCAAAGCAGTGGAGATAACACAAATAATTACATATTTAATTATCCACATCCTAAACCACACGCTCATGCACAATAGGGTTGTCACAATATTACGGGTTTGTTTGAAAATACTTTTTAAATGACTAAAAATGTTTTTAGATAAAGTTTTTTGGGTTTTTAAAGCAATTTAAGTGTTTCTTAGCAGAAGTTTCAATTATGTCATTCTTGCACAGGATTCACTTGCATTTTTTTTGAGAATTAGTTTCAAAAATATTTTCACAAGTGCTTTCAGTTATTTTAAAAACAACTACCAAACGAGTTCAAGGTGGTCAAAATGCAGATGTTTTAATCTCTTATTCTTAATCTCAGTCACTATTTCTTGTATTATTCAATGTTGTTATTGAAAAGCAATCTCATAATGAACTAAAATTTTATCTCTGTGACTTAAAACTTTTAGGTCAAATTCAATGGTTGTCAAAACAAATATAGAACATCTATTAGATTAAAAATTAAAATTTAGTGCTTATAGTGACGGAGTATTAATTCAATAATCCGAAGGACTGACACCCCACTTTCCAAATCTTAAATTACTTGCAAATTGCAATTAGTTATTAATTAAACCAGCTCAATGCTCATCTTTATGCTTATAGTAGTTATCAATCCATGATTATTTAACTTATATAACGTGGATGTATTACAAAGTTAATTAAACTATTAAGAGATGCTATATGGACCGTCAAGAACAAGTTGGCATATTCGCTTTTTGTCAGCTGAAAAGAAGAGGCAGATTTTTTTTTCGTTATCCCTTAAGCTCGTACACTCTATTATATTTGCATGTGCATTTGTATATTATATATATGTAGAGATAAACTAATCACTTTGATGGTGGGGTAATTGTGCTTCTGTGAGCAGCTAGGATAACACCAAAGATAAGGTTTTTGTGGGGCTCCATCATCCATTTGCTGCACTCTGTCTTCTTCTTCTTGGTCTCATTCTCTGGATCTCTGTCTTGGGAGCAGATGGACTCGGAAATCTGGATCATTCGAGAGAGATGATGAGATGAGGGGTGTGGGTTTGTGTGTAAGATGGGCCTGTGAAATAAACAATGGAGGTTGCATAATTTAAATTGAGTGGTCCGGATTTTTGAGTTTGTATGCTCTAGAGGTAAAGATTCGGAGATGATCTCATGATAAATTTTAATTCCACACATGCACCTCAAATGGTGCACAATGCCCTCCTTATCTATTTAGTATCGGTGTATATGTTGAAGGCTATTTCTGACAACAATAGTTAAAACAAACTAATATTTACATTTTACAATGTGTAATGTTATACGACAGAATTTTCCTTCACGCGTTACATAAGGGTGTATCATTGGATGAAATTAGAAGCCATCACCTAAACTACCAAATTTGGAATAAAAGGGGAATTGGGTAAAAAAAGCCAGGCAGCAAGTGATGGATCCCATCAAAGAAAGCACTTCCAATGGAAGCAAATGTCTCTACTTCTAACTTGGACATAACTTTTTTGACTTTATGGTTTTTAGATAAGCGTGCTTGAATTTAAATCCATGTTTGCTTTTATTATTTTCATTTATACGGCAATGTCTCTCTTTTCTCGGTAATTTATTACTTCAACCTTGAGATCCTCTCTAGAGCCCATGGATTAAAAATGCCAGCCAGCAAGTGATGGATCCCATCAAGGAAAGCACTTCCAATGGAAGCAAGCGTCTCTACTTCTAACATTTTTTTGACTCTATGGTTTTTAGATAAGCGTGGTTGAATTTAAATCTGCTTTTGCTTTTATTATTCGCATCGATACGGCATTGTCTCTCTTTTCTTGGTACTTTATCACTTCAACCCTTGAGATCCTCTTCGGATCTCACGCTCTTGAGCTCAAGGATTGAGTAATTCTAACTGTTCAAGAGAAAAATACTTGGGCGTTCGAGAGAGATTGTGTGTGTGGTGGGTCAGTAAGAATACATTAATAGAAACTACGTGATTTAAATTGAATTGTCCGAATTACCCGATCTGTAGGGTTCAGAATTTGATATCCGGAAAGAATCTCAATCCTAGCAAGTAGGTATATGGTGTACTACTTTGCATTTGGGACCATGTGATATTTCTTTCTGCGAAGAATCATTTGGTATCTTTGTATTCCCACGAGTGTCTTCTTAGTCTCAAAGAACATGATAGAGAAACCGAGATAGATGTCTATAAGTCTCCAAAGAGAAATAGATGAATCAGCCTCGTGCTTCTTTCAATAAGAACTTGCATTTTTATTAAAACTTTTGATGTGCAAGTGCTTTTTGGAAAAGCATTTCAAACGGTCCCAATTTATGTTTTTCTTTTGTTAAGATCAATAATTCAAGATTCCCCATAAATAGACGCATGAATACCCTTTCAATACATATGCATTTGAAGGTCATTTACCTTGTGAACTAAAAGCAAATCTGTTAACTTGTCTACAAATATTTCTACGCAAAATTCTAATGTCCATTTACACGTGAAAAAGAATAACCTACGGCTACAAAACCACTATCCTCGACGCCTTCAACAACAACAATAACAACAAAGCCTTTTCCCACTAAGTGGGGTCGGCTATATGAATCCTAGAACGCCATTGCGCTCGACGCCTTCCTAAAAAAAAAACCAGCAAACAACGTCGAACAGAGCTTTTTGCAGTGCGACCGATGCTGCCTTCTCCGGCAAGCTATTGGCCAACACTTGTATTGGTAATGACCCGAAAATCATTCTCCACAAAACTGGAGCAGCATTCCCATTCTTCTACTGATTTGGGAAATAACTTATAAGTGAGTAAAAACTTTCGAACCCTAGTAAGTGACGGATATATCTAGTGTGTGTTTAAACCATGCTTGTCAAAACCTCCGTTCTTGTCCTAATTCTTTCATCAGAACTGGCATCATTATACCGTCCGCTATTGACAGCACCGGAGGACGTCTTTGTTCCTGGAGGAGGAAACGGGGAGTTACTTAACGTGATAATGTTATTCCTTTCGGACTCATCTGTGGATGGTTCGATGCTTGATAGGATCCGCTTGAGCTGAGGGCGCTGACAGAGAATTCGACCGTTGTTCCATTTTGGGAAAGAGAAGGAAGCTGGCATATTATCCTGCAGAAATGTATAAGCAGACTTTGCGATCTGTAGATCTTGTGTTATTGAGCTTTTCTCCATCTTCCCTCGTCTGATAGATAAAAAAACAGATCAGCCGCAGTCAGACAAGTTGATGAATGCAATACCAATAACAGCGTTAGAAACACTTCAAATTCTATTTCTGGAATGTAATGTGTCGTAATTTTAAAAAGGGGTGTGGTATCCACACACCCCATTTTACTTCTCACACACCCCTTGTTAACTTTTGTCCGTTGATCGTTTTCAATTCATCCGATCCGAGGGCTGAAAATTAGAAAGGAGTGTGAGAAGTAAAACAGGGTTGTGTGGATATCACACCCCTTTTAAAAATAGCATTTCATGCTTTTTTCTCCTTTCCCCCTTTCGTATCCGTCCCCAACAAAATACTTTGATCTCTGAATTCTGATGCAATATAAAATAGCTGTATTTATGCAAGTTTAAGAATACGCCAAATGACACCTAATGGCATGTTTAAGTATAGCCTATTTTGCTGAAAGAAAAAACATACGTCGGACTTGCCCATGTATAGATTATGTTTCGAGTTTTAACTTTTATTTCTGATGCTTGTTAAGTTAAAGTCAACGCGGAATTTTTTTTGTTAAAGAGTAAGAGCACATCATCAATATCCTCAAATGCACACAAGCAGCGATATATGCAGTATTCAAGCATAGACCCAACAACGAGAAACTGAGAATACGTAATTTTTACATAAATCCTAGCATACCCAGACCATATAAACCCTACTATTAAATCAAGAGGCTTTCAGAACAAGAACATCAGAAAAGAAATGTAGAATGAAAAGAGCAGCTTACACTACAACAACAGTTGCAAGATGGGGTAGATCCTCGCCATTAAGGAACATCTCATACATATTGTTTAGCCAAACTGACATTGCTGTATATGCACCGCCTTGCCACATTCTGCAAAATGGCCAACATCAAGATTGAAATAAAGCTGAGAAAGAACATGGCTAGAAAGAAACAAATTCTCCAAATAGGCAAATACCTGTGCACATCAACAGACACCACAAGTTTATTTTTACGAAAAAGTTCAGGAAAAAGCCCCCGCTGTGTTGCTTCATTAAGAACTCGCGCAGCTCTTTGTTTCTGACCCAGCCACCAAAGTGCTTCTAGTAGCGTGTTGTAGAACCTCATTCCCAAGCCGCATCCTTCAGATTTTAATTTGTCAAAAACATACTCTACCATCTGCCAGTTAGAGTCATCATCATAATCTCCCTTGATCATCTGCCCAATCACTTGATGAATATTCGATGCCCTGTTTGTAAGCATCTCATTCAGCAACACATAGGCATCATCCCACCTGAAAGCAAGAAGCCTAAAAGGTAAGGCATCACAAGACAAACAAATAAACTTCGTTTCTGTAAAACTTTCAAAATCCCATGGACCAATGATATACTCATGAAAGCTTCAAGAGTAATCATAGTACCCTTGATTTGAAGTTCTCCTGTGACCAATTGCTAAAGGCTATAAGATTAAAAATGTAGTGAATGGAGAATGACGGGTATATCTTTAAGGTTGCAGAGGCCATACTGCACATATTTATTGCCAGTCCTCTTAATTGTAAGATTCTGTGATAGAGAGTATGTATTGTCTGGAGCAGTGCAAGCAAATAACATAACATGGACTTTTTAAGAATTAAGAGTTTAGGAAGACAGATTTTACGATACTAATGTAACATAATTAAGAATTTATGAACATAAGAAGACTGGTAGGTTAGTTAATGAAGCTCAGTAATCCTAAATCCTTTATTGCCACTCCTCTTAGCAAATACATATCTTATGTGCTCCAGGGAACATATGATGTTAGATAATTGTAAGCGTAACCATTAGCTTAAAAATTGATGGTTTACTTTAACAAATGAAAGCAAAAAAATTGTGAAACTATTGAGTGAATACTGACCTGTCACTCCTTGCATAAACAGCAAGCATCATGCAGTAGCACATGACACTGGGTAATATTCCTGAGGCTTTAATCTCTTGGAAGTGCTCCTCACACTCATTAACAAGACCTGCAACACAGTAAACGCTTAAAACTGCCTCAAGGGTCCACTCATCGGGATCACATCTTGTCTTTTCCATCTCAACGTACGCCTTGATAGCTTCTTCAAATTGACCTCCTTGCCTAAAAGCTTCTATCATGCCATTGACTGTATGGACATTCCGGGCAACACCAACCTTGCCCATTATTAACAAGACTGCTTCAGTCTCCCTATATAGTCCGCCTCTTGCAAATGCATATATCAGCGAGTTGTAGCTTTCAACGGATGGCTTGCTTCCCACTTCATTCATTGTGTTGAAGGCAACAAGAGCTTCGTCATACAATGCCGCTTGCCCATATGCTTCAATAACCCCTGTATAAGCCTTGGTACTAGGCACTATTCCATTCTCGTGCATGTGATGTAAAATTTTCTTGGAATCCTCATGGAGTCCTCCCTTTCCACAGGCATATATCAACCCTTCATACGTCTCCATATTCGGCTCGATTTTCTCCTCCACCATATCATGAAACAAAGTCACTACTTCCTTAAAATACCCACCCTCCCCAAACACCTGTATAAGAATGTTATATGTAGCCGCATCTGGCTCCGTATTGCTCACTTTCATCTCAAGAAAAAGCTCTCGAACATCATCATACCTTCCATGCCTCCCATACAAATTCAGCAAAATACTATAAGTAGCAGCATTCGGCATACACCCCGCAGCCTGCATCTGCCTAAACACACCCATTGACTCTCTAATCGACCCCAATTCAGCATATGCCTCCAGTAACACATTATACGACGTAATATCAGGCAAATTCCCTCCAGCTTCCATCTCTTTAAGAAGCTCCGAGACTTTCTCGAGCTTGTCCAATTTACCAAAAGTTTCAACAAGGTAACGATACGTGGTCATATCTGGAACAATGCCACCCTCATTCATAGTCCTGAACACCATCTCTGCCTCATCGCCTAACCCTCTACCAGCACAAGCACTAAGCAAAGTATTATAAGTAACAAGGTCAGGCTGTATTCCTTCGTGCCGCATTTCAGCAAACAATCCTAATAACCCTTCCCAATCCAGCCCACCTCTAGCACAGGCATTGAGCACAGTATTGTAAGTCAAAATACTCGGCGGAACCTTATCTTTCTTCATTCGATCAAGAAATTCAAGGGATGTTTCATACTGACCGTTACGCCCGTAGGCATTGATCAATGCGGTGTAGCTGAAGACGCTGCGGACCAAGCCCTGGCTAGGCATTTCGTCGAACACCTCGGCGCACTTATCCAGCAGCCCCTCGCGGCCGAGCAAGCTTATCATTATCGTGTATATGTGCTCGTTCGGCTTGCACCATATCTGGCGCTGCATATACTTGAAGAGGCGGAGCGACCGCTGCCAATCGCCGCGCGCCGCGAACTCCTTGAACACCAAAGCGAAGTCGTTTAGCGACAGCTTGTTCTTGAAGATGTCGAGGCACCGAGCGATGCTGCCGCGCGGAGGGAGGCTGCTGAGCTTGTTGATTAGGGTTTCGACGTCGTAGCTGTACTTCCCCTTCTCCACCGTAACCGACGGGTTCCCGAGGATGAGGTCCTTCGGCTTCGCCCTGGCAGAGAACTCCAGCCGGCTGTCGCCGGAGAGGAAGGTCGTGCGGCCGGAGAGGAATCTCCGGTGGGTTGATGAATTGGTGAGGACGGTGAGGTGGTGGGACTTGGGGTTAATTTTGGAAATTGAGGTGGAGAGAGGCGAAGAGCTGGAAATGGAGAGCGTGGGGGAGCAGGACATTTCGGTAATTAGGCTCGCATGAGCCTCTCGGTGCTTCGGATTGGATTTTCTCTGTGATTTTCTCGAGAAAGTTACAGGAGATAACAGAAGCGGAGAGCGGGTGGGAGAACACTGAGCTTGAAGAAGGGCACGTGGAAGCGGTTGTGGATAATAGGGGGATGAAGGCGGTAGAGATAGTGAGTCGGGTCCGATTCCAACGGGTTATCCACCCGAACCGTGCCCACAGTAAGTAAGCTGGCCCGCAATCGCCGCCACCCGCACCACGCATTTCAAGGCTCCCCTTTCCCACACGATCATCTTCATATCTCTTTCACTAACACCATCAAATTAAATGATTCGGATTTTTAAATTTTATTTAACGATAAAAAATTATCACAACTTTTTACAGGTCAAAATAAATAGACCGTTAAATGAAATTTAAAAAGTTCGGATCATTTAATCAGATAATTTTTGTGAAAGAGATCCGGACTCCCACAAGAAGCCCAAATGCATGTCATCAAGCCACGTGTCTGCTCACCACGTTCGCTCCTAATAGACGTCCACGTCACCACAAGTGGGACCGTAATTATGGCGCGAGACCCACAAACCTCAAAAGAGTAACTGAAAACGCAAAAAAAAACAAAAAAACGGCACCGGGGTCTGCGGCTCGTCAGGGGTCGTGGCAAACATCGCAATTCAAGAAGGGCAACAAGGGTAAATCGGTAATACGACAAAAACATTCAGTTCCTAACAGACAGCTGCTGCGAAGTGAGGGGGGCAAACTGAAAAACCTCCGCGTCTTCTTCTTCTTGTTCCTCTCCTTGTTTCTTCTTTTTACTCAGACCCAAAAAACGACTTCGTTTTAAACCCGTGACGGCGTCGGGATTGAATGCATTGGCGGAAATGGACGAGTCCGAGGTTGTAATTTCGACTCTTCCCCTTGAACTCTGAACTCTCCCACCAAATAACTACTTTTTTTTTTTTTTGGGGTTCTATGATCGTGTATGTGTTTGGTTTGCTGTCGGATTGTTTGATTTTGTTTGGTGGTTTTTGGGATTTTTTTTATCAGAAATTGATGGCGTTGAAGAAGGCGTACGCCGAGATAATCCTCAACACGGCGAAGGAGGCGGCGGCTCGAATTGTGGTGTCGGAGAGGAAAGCTCTGCGGTTCCAGAGGGAGCTCTTTTCGGCGAAAGACGAGGCCTTTCGGATGCTTCTTAGGCTCAAACAAATGTTGGATTCGAAGGTAACATGTTTTTGTCTCAAATGGGAAATATAGGATTGCGCTTTTGTCTGTTTGGATGTTGGGTTTGACTGTCCTTGATTTTCTGTGGATTGAGTAATGTGGTTTTTGCAGTTTGGATTGGTCAAAGTTGTGTTTTTGTGAAGTAAGTTAGTGTAATTTTTGTTTGGTTAAGGTTGTGTTTTTGTCAACAGCATATGATCAGTTGTTTGGTTAAGGATATATTTGTTTTCTTTTGAAAGGGGATTTCTTGGAGAAAAAGACATGCTTGTGTTAATTTACTGATGAAATGAATCGAGGGTTTGATTGATTTCGCCGTGTGTTCAGGCTGGCGAGGCAAAGATGATGTCCTTGAGTCAACAAGAAAAGATTGACGAACTCGAAGCGCAGCTGCAGGAAGCTGAGGATATAGTGAAGGAGCTTAGGGAAGAGTTGAGTGAAGTGCAGGCTCAACTGGAGAAGGCGAGAAGCAATCCAAGACAGCCGGATGGGCAAAATTTAGAGAGTGACACTGCAGCTCGAGGGTCAATAACATCGCAATTGAATTTGCAGCTAGATGCAATTGCAACTCATGAAACGAATTCAATTTCGAATGGGACATATGAGAGCAAAGGGTGTTACAGTGGAAATGATTCTCTTAAGGATAATTACTATGTTCAAAATCCTGATTTCGACTCATTAGTAATGAGAAGTAAAGATTCTGAGTTATACAGAAATGGATGCACTCAGAGAATTCGTGCATTTGAAAGAAACCTGTTGGATGAAAAATTGTCTCTTTCTGGACTTGTTGATGATGGGAAGAATGTAACTCTCATCGGAGGAGATGATGAACAACTGTGTAAAACCCCTAAATTAAACGGTGATAATACGAATGGGGTAGAGGAGAACCCGGAAGAACTGAAAGTGATGCAGGCAGATGGTAGCCATATTCAAGCACCTGCCCTTACGTCCTTTCAGAAGAAGAGAAAGAGAGCAGCTAGATTTAGGAGAAGTAAAGCTCCCTCATGCAGGTATCTTGACCCTCATCAGTTGATGGAAATGCGCCAAGTATCTGATTTATCATGCCCTAGAACTTCTGCTTCTGCACTCAATAACAGTGTTCTCGCAGATAATGCTTCCAAGAAGTCTGAAGATGAAATTCAAAAAGTCACATCATCCATTTCAACCTCAAAAATACTCCCGGATAAAACTGAAACGAGTACACAGTCGGAATGTGGTAATGTTACTGAAAATGATAGTGTTCAGAAGGCAACGAATAATGACAAGACGTTTATTGAAGAATCCAGATTGACCGGACAGGAGTGTATATCTGCTAAGAGCTTGAAGGTTCTGGCATGCAAAACAGATGTTGAAAAAGATTATCCATTAGTTAAGTCAGATACGAAAGTATCCGATTTAGATGATGGCACTGCTAGTCAACCTGAAAACAATAAGTTTCTCAAATATACGTTCTGCAGAAAGCGCAAGAAGGACACGTTGAGCAACCCTGAAAGCAAGTCTCTTCTTGGCAATGACACTTTGGAAAGGAACACAGGCGAGGAACAAAATGGTTCTATAGAGCCACAGAAATCGAGCTTGTTGATTGAATCATCCCGGGAAAGTCGACGACTAGCACAGGTTGCTCGTCAGGTAGGGATAATCATAATATTAGTGTTTACTTCTTGTCATGTGTGTTTCTTTGCATGTAAGTGTGCTTGTGTCACCTCTGGCTTACATTATTGTATACGAAAACTACTGGTAGAATTAGTAAAAGTTATGCAAGAAGCAAGAGTCAACTTTTTAGTGGTGAATACTGAGAAGGTCAATCTGAGTGCTTGCCTAGTTTGTCTAATGTTCTTCCCCCAAAAGATTAAGTATGCCTTTGTTACCCTGAAAAATATTGTGAATTTGAGCCGAACTCAAGCTGGTTCGATGTTGAAATGCTGTTTGGTGTTGCCATATCAATAACCTGGAATAGGATGCCAATGACCATGGTTGTGTAAGATTGTCATTCGCCAAGAGATTCATAACATTCGCCAAGAGATTCATATCTTTCCAAAAATGATCAATTGCCATGGAAAATCTCCTTCTATCAAGTTTTTCATTGTGTTTTTCAGATTCTTGAAGATCAACTTTACACTTGTCCCATTGTCGTTCTTGTTTGTTTGTTTCACTGAAGTTTCAGATGCCTCGGAGAGATTTGCCTTCGAATTTTTTTGGATATCCTAGGGCATTGTGCTTACCTAGTCATCAACTCTTTCTTTCACCTTAGTAGGAGCCCGCATTACTTTCAACTTGTTTTTGGTTTATCCCTAATTTCCTCAGCCGACGGATTGAGCAGCCTGAAGTTTTCTTTGTTTAGAAATGAATGTAAACAGTCAACAATCTTGAAGCTTTGAATAACTTTACCTGTTTGGAAGTTGGATGAGAATCGAATAACGTTACTTACAATACCTTGTGCGTTTTCTGTTGCACAGCTTATATCTTTGTCGGAGAAGAAGTGGCGGTGATAGAGATCTTGACGGACTTTGCAGAGTAATGGCGAGGATATTGAAGTCGAATTAGAAAGAAAGCCAGATGAACTGCATCTGGTATAAGGAATCAGAAGAATGGACAGTTCCATTGTTAAGGAAGAAGTGTAGAGATGCCTGAGTTAGTTGTAACATATTGGCAATGTTTTCTTCATTCAGATGAGTTCAGTAAAACTATAACTGCATTTGGCAATGTTATCCAAATTGCAGCACAAGCTAAATGATTAAATGATTTAATTGGGAATTTACCTTTGTTTGTACCATATTTGGGCCTCGTGTATTTGGGCCTTGGGCCTCGTATTTGGGCCTTGGGCCTAAAGCCCATAACAAATGTAAAAGAGGAGGAGCCCCTTATTCTATAAAAGGGGACTCCCCCTCA